>JAWZYV010004705.1:0-12307 GCA_038373885.1 Cheiracanthium punctorium | reverse complement strand
ACACCTATAAAAAGGCAATTTCAAAAACAAATATGGATAGTCAACAACTCGACTTGCAAAATCACAAATTTTTTAAATCTTTGTAGTAGTACAAATTTTTTACTATTTATTTACTCCTTTCCGGCTGAAAATACTAATTACTAGGCATTGAATAAAGCAACGTTTGCAAGCACACACACATACCACGTGAAGGAAACCAAACAATCATAAGTTTTTCAACTCTTAAAAGAAGTTTTTCTTAATAATTCTTTTACAATAAGTAATACACGTACGTATGCATTTAAAAACTTACTTTATCTACATGAAGGTATGAAGTTCAAATACAGGTATTGTAGTTTATTAACTTCGCAAGTCACTCGCCACACTTGCACACATTTTCGCGCTCAACAAAATGGCTACTGTCTTCCGATCACTTCCGATTCCGAAAGTTCTGATAACTGCGCATGCTCGTCTAAAAGTGACATCGGCAGGCATCCGTCGGATTCTCTGACTGGATCTCTAGCATCTGTCAGATACAAAGTAACCAGTGGATTTCTATAGACGCCTACAGTATGATATGACGGCTGCAGGATCTAAATGATATCTGTAGGATATCCAACGGATGTAACTGGTTATCTGGGATGTTAATCGTTTGCAATATTGTGATGAGGCTGCAATACAAACCCAATTATCGTATGCATTGAACCCTGCAATTGGTGTATTGATATCAAGAGATGTATTACCTATGTAATTAAATTTGAAATTTTGAAAAAAAAAACCATTTAAGTTTTTCAGTTGCGATTTTTTGGGTTGAACAAAATCCTGTCAATCGATAAAGTGTTTTTGGTACTTACGTATTACCCCGCGGTCCGCCAAGAGAAATGCCGGGTATGAAATTATCAATGGTTTTGAATACGATTGGCAACTCATTTGACGGAAAAATAGTTTGGCAGGATAATACGTTAGTACCGTATTTTTTTTTAAACTCATTTCACCCTTAAAATAATTTTTGACTTTTTATATGCAGAATTTAATATGGAACTGTGTTTGATTTAATGAATTAACATTATTTATGCTAGAAGCATTGCTGCCAACATGTAAGGTTTAATGTAAGAAATTGATTACATTGTAAGATTATTATAAATCTAATTGGCATTATTGTAAGATTTTTAGAAAGAAGTGTTTTTATTCAACAAAATTTTTAAAAACATAATTTTTTAAACTTTGGTACCTCAGTCACTAATGTTTAGCTAAATTATGTTTGTAAATTTATTAAATTGAAAACCGTATGAGATAAAGATATGATTGATTTTTTGCTTATACAGCAGAAACTCCATTTTCTCTCTAACTTGTCATAGACACCACCATTTATTAATAGCTTAAATGTTGTAAAATGTGTAAATTTAACTATTTACACATTTTACAACATATTTACACATACATATTTACACATAGCATGTTTTTTATAAATGTATGCTTTTGATACACAGAAATCTAAGTAATAATAAGAATGAAACTGTGTTTGTGGGTTTAGACCATATACAAATCCACAAAAACGGACCAATCAGCCTGAAATTTTGCACAGATGTGTAAAATAATATAGAGTAAATGATAGTACACTTTAAAACTTTGTAAGTCCAGCCGTTCCCAGAGTTTGAGATTTTTTTATGATTTCCACATAGAAAGCTTTCCGTAATTGTAACCCCCATTCCCATAGTGAAAAACGTGAAATGAGCATCGTGGTTGTCATGTGTTGCAATTTTGTCGAATAAAATGTTTTCAATTCTTAAATAAGTAAAAATAAAAGAATAATAATGATTTTTTTGTTAGTTTATTTTTGTAAAGTTATTTTTTTAATTATAATATCATGTGCATGGGAAATCAGAGCAGGAATGAAATGTTTTGTATGCAAATTAATAAGGATTGAAGATTTCCCTTGTCTTCTTTTTGTCACGCATATATACGCTTTTTTCGAGCTAATTGTAGCGTCTTGGGCGGGAAGAGTTCTGCTCTAACAATTTAAGTTAACGCCACAGTGTAATAATTTGTTCCACATTATCAGAAATAAACATTCCCTAGTAGCAATAACCCATCGGTCGATGAGAGGCGGGTGAGTTAAATCGGAGGAGAAGGTGCAATGGCCGATCACGGCTTTTCATCCAAAAAAGGGGAAATTTCATCGGCAACTGGTACAAAATGTCCGCTCGGGGGACCATAAAGTCGATCATCGTTTCCCAATGACTCCGATGAAATAACGAAAAGAAACCGATAAACTATTTAAAATATATTTGTTAATAAAAAATAAACGACTGGCAGCAAAATTTTCAAAAAATGTCCGTTCTGTTTATTATGTTTTCGTTTTTTGTATGCTAAATTTCCGTTAAAAAAAAAAAATTCTTCCTCCACCAGGCCCGAACCATGAGCGTACTGATTACGAAATAAGCGCGCTACCCCTAGACCATCGAATCTTGTCATGTATGAGGCAAAGTGTGAAGTACCGGTTATTTTAGTCTCAGATTGGGACTTTGGGTGAAATTTTGACAAAGTGTTGTTCAGCTATTATTAATAATAGTCAAATTATTCGATTGGTAAGAAATTAATTTCACTTTTTACCAGTGTATGTAAGTAGCAACAACATTCATAATTAATAATTAAAAAACAATATTGCCAATTTTAGAGGAATTTTAGTGTGATTTTAACTTTCATATTTCTTGGATAACTTTTAAAAATTAACTGATTTCTCTTCTTGCTGTTTACATTAAAGAGGTTTCAAAAGAGTTGCTCACTGTAATGAAGTTTCCGTTTTTCTTATAATGCAGCTGACGCTCAAATAGATTTTCTTTTCTTTTTTTTAAACACATTTTTTTTTAATTAGTTAAATATTACAAACGATTTTTATATAATAAATACTTACATTTTTTTTGTAAATATTTCTTTTCAAATTTAAATTTTGTGGGAGGGGGCAAGGGGGGGATACCACCCCTCTGCCCCCTCCCAACCCCAATACTAGAAATTTGAAGTAAATTATGCGATTAATTCAAGAATTGTTCAAAATTTCCCTTAGATTATGCAAAGGCTCATCTAAATTATGCAAATATTTATAGGAATTTGGGTAAAGTGTAAACCACTGGGGACACCTGCAAGGCCCGTTGACTATAGAGCTGCAGTTTCGGATAAGATATTGTTTTTCGGTTTCCCATCGGCGAAACTGCTCGTCTAGATCACTTCTATCCATGAATAAAAATTCATCTATTGCAGATAAACAAAAGTGCACTTGCCGATGACTGAATTCGACGAGTCGATGAGTTAACGATGAGTCGATGAAGGACCGAGCAGAAAACAAGCAGTCATTGCTACTAGGGTTGGAATTAGAATAAAATAAGAAAAATTTACTTACATAAAAATAGGAAAGGTAGAGAATAAATGACAGTTCAAGTAATTCAAGAAGACAAATTTTACATACTATGGGATCCCCGAAATAAAATCAAGGGATCCGCCCTCCCCCGAAATAAAATCCAGCCTATGCTACAGGCAGAAAACCTGCAAATGCAATACACACATATTTTTCAAGAGTCAATTGTTTTAGATTTTATGAACAAGAACCTAAATACTTATCCAAATCATCCTATTTTGATTTACCAAAGCGTTGTTTTAGAACTGTTATGGACGAGTCCATAGTCTGGAGACCCCTCCCCCGTGTCCGCCCTCCGTTTAAGGTAACTAAAATCCGAACGTTTTCTGCAGTGAAGAAAAGAAGAAATCCGAGAAATAAATTGTGCTAAACGATTCGATTAAATACTTCTCCAAATCATCCTATTCTGATTTACCAAAGCATTGTTTTAGAACTGTTATGGGCGAGTCCATAGTCTGGAGACCCCTCCCCCGTGTCCGCCCTCCGTTTAAGGTAACTAAAATCCGAACGTTTTCTGCAGTGAAGAAAAGAAGAAATCCGAGAAATAAATTGTACTAAACGATTCGATTAAATACTTCTCCAAATCATCCTATTCTGATTTACCAAAGCATTGTTTTAGAACTGTTATGGGCGAGTCCATAGTCTGGAGACCCCTCCCCCGTGTCCGCCCTCCGTTTAAGGTAACTAAAATCCGAACGTTTTCTGCAGTGAAGAAAAGAAGAAATCCGAGAAATAAATTGTGCTAAACGATTCGATTAAATACTTCTCCAAATCATCCTATTCTGATTTACCAAAGCATTGTTTTAGAACTGTTATGGGCGAGTCCATAGTCTGGAGACCCCTCCCCCGTGTCCGCCCACCGTTTAAGGTAACTAAAATCCGAACGTTTTCTGCAGTGAAGAAAAGAAGAAATCCGAGAGTTAAATTGTGCTAAACGGTTCGATTCGAAAGTACTTTTTTAATGCAATTGTTATATATATATATCAGTGGCTTAGCCAGAAATTTTTCATTCAGGAGGTTATGATTACTGCAACTCACGTAAATGCACACGTGTGTGTGATAAGGGATTGAAGAATATACATATTGTATGGCAAAAAAATTCTCATGGGGTGGGGTGGGGAGAAATTTCTCATGTGATCCCCCTATCCCACTCTTGGCTACGTCACTGACATATATATAAATTAATAAGTAAAACACATAGAATATTACGGGGACGAGGGGACAATGATATCAAGCTATATCTCTTCTCCTTCCAGAACTTTTAGTTTAATTATCAGCAGTTGTCATATTTTACTGGCCTTCAGAAATTCTGTAGATTTGTACACGACTGTCTTTTGTATTTCCAACCGAAAAGAACCTCCTGACCTCGCCCTTTTACGAAACATCCAGGAAAATATCTAAAGTACATAATATTAAACATGCTGGGCAATCTCGAAAATTAAATTCAGTCTTGAAATTTGAACCTGCAATAAAGTACAATTTATAAAATATCACTGATAGAAAATAAGTCACGGAATAACATATGAAATTACTTAACACTGGAATCAGGCAATTAATTTTCTCACAATACCTTGGTTAGAAGGGAGTGGGAAAGTTCTTATATTCCTCTCTGTATATATATAGTTAAAAATTATTTAAAAGTATTATACAAATTTAGCAATTCACACACACTACATAGCGCTTATAGAAGCCGCTTAATAGAAACACGAGTTTAATACTTTAACATAAAATATCGTGGCCTGGGAGGCGTTCTTCTATTTTATGTTAAAGTGTGTATATATATATATACATATACATGGATCTGAATACAAATATATCGGGATCTACTGTGGTTCTAAGGCAGATTAAAGAAGTACTTTATATGTGCTAAAGGCTATTTCTGTTGAATGAATAAGAAAATGGTTTCCACCAGAAGATTAAACAAGGTTTTTGTTTTAATAAATAGTTCTTACGATCTGCAATCCATAGCTTCTGAAATGGGTATCATCAAGTTGTTTAAGTAATCCTGACCTGCTCTTGAGCAGCGTCGGGTAACTTTGGAAAAAGGTGAGAAGAGTCAAAGCCTCCTAGAGAATTACTACAAGCCTCCTAGAGAATTCACGTGCATATAACTTACTCACAGTTGTCAACTACTACCGAATAGAATTAACCACTTTTTCTACATGATTTTTCGGCTCAAAATATAGCAAAATTTTTGTGATGCGCGCGCGAGCTGGTTACTAATTTGAAAAAATAATTAAAAAATATACTGTTTACAAAAAGTGGTTAGTTATATTTCGTAGTAGTTGGCAGCTAAGACTTACTATATATAAGTGTAAATTATTGGAGGCGCTCGATCTCTATGGGTCCATAGAATTCTACACCTATGTAAGGTAAGTATTCATGTTAGTATCTTCCTACCATGTTATAAGTTAAAAATAGAAGCAAAGCAAAAAATCCAAAGGAGGAAAAAAAACAAACATTTTCGATGAGATAGTGCATTTTCGACCCATCTGAACTTTTCTTCATTTCATACTTTACATTGCATAATCTGATTTTAATTAACAGAGCTCGGAGCCAGAGGAGGGCAGCTTATAGTAACATTGTGTGTTACGTGGCGTCACAATGGATACTAAATCATGATTGAAATCAAAAGAAAATTTTAAAAGTACAAGTAAAGGTTTTTTCTAAACGTTTGTAAATGTGTAAAATACTTTTTTTTTATGTTAGTATAAATTAGTTTTCTGTATTGAGTGGTAAATTATTGGGTGGGCTCAGCCCCTATTCACAATTTATTGGGGGGGCTCGAGCCCCACGGGCCCATATAACTCTACGCCTGTGGTTTAAACCCATTTGCCCTGTCATCTTTTGGGCGTACTCCATGATTTCGAAAATACACACTATTATCACACACTGGAGATAAGCGTTTTTCACGTAGGGTGCTCCAATAAAAACACATTTCATGTCATGTCATGGTTTAAACCCGTAAATCTACAACTGATTTGTCCTGAACTGAACCCTAACGTTGAAGTTTCATCAGCTGTAAAAGGTAAGTCTTTGCATCATGTATTTACTTTTTTATTAACTTATGAATTTTAAAATGTAGATCCTCAATTACTTCAAATATGCTTAAAAACAAATGTCAACAGACTCAATGTTTCGATTATACGAATGAGCTGTTATATTACGACTAATCAAGCTTTCTGCATTTGTTTACATGCGGTTCAGTGTTGTTTACATTTTCTTTATCGTTCTCTGTTTTGCAAATTTATAGAGCTGTCGATTGTCAGCTGTCCTAAACAATGTGAAATAATTGAAATAACTAACGTGAACAATGTGAAATAATTAAAAAATTCTTATTCACAAAGATAAACATTTTTTATCGGTTTTTTGTAAGTAATTTTTGTTTGGCTTGAGCTTTTATTGCTTGATACAGCATTCATTCACATAGCTTTGATGCTTGTAAAATTTAATCAGCTCTGTACCTTGATATACATTTAGACTAAATCTTTCAAGATTTTCAGTATTTGAAGTTACTGTTGCATTTGTACAGTATCAAAAGTGTAATGTTAAACTTATGTTATTGGATTGGCAAGAAAGTAATTTTGGTTTGCCTGTCTGTTCATTGTCTGTGCTCTGACTTCCATAAAAATGCACTGATTGCAATAAAATTGATGTATGCTATTTCTATATATATAAATAACCCTTTGAAAATTATGTATATAGCATGGATAGTTATTTTTCTAGGGCAATAATTTCAATAATTATGCTTTATAGACAGATATTGTTTAGAGTGTATTTTGGAGTGTAAATATATTTCAAGAATAAATTCAAAATTAGTTTATGTCATCCAGGTTTATAAAATAATGTTCTCTATTTAAAATTATAAAAAAAAAAACCCTGTATGCAGCATCTGTAACAAACTTCCCTGATTCAGAATCGTTAATTTGATAACAGTTGTTCTCTTGGACCGTTGAATATTGAATTAAATCATTGTTAAAATATCATGGCTAATTTGAAAATCAACTTCATTAATTTAAATTTTTATTACAAATTATAATTACTATGTAATGGTTACTAGGTTTAATTAAGGGTGTTCGTCGGCCCATAGACGCTGATGCTATAATGCTGTGCACACATTATCTCCATAAAAATTCCATCAACTAAGAAGAAATTTTGCATACGTCTTTAGATTATTGAAAACTACACAGTAAAAGTAAATTATGTAAAAAAACAATTGTAGAAATATTTAAAAATTGCATTTTTTTTACGGTGGTGGCGCCATCTTTCAAATACCAGTATATAGTATTGTCGGAAATCGGAATGTACTTTTTATATATTAATTTTTTTACATAATTTTTTAATATGTAATCGCGAATAAACTGTAGTTATTTAGTAGCTTTTCAGTTGCTTTTAATATATAAATATTTTGTACCTTAATTTAGCATTGTGGAACCCTGAGAGTGTGTGCAAAAAAAAAGGAACTTTCCTACAGTATCAGCGCGGCGCTGCAATCACTGCTTGAACGTTCGGAAAGTTTTATTACAGCAACCCCAAATCTCGATTGCATTTTTGTTTACTATAGGATTTCGCTGTTTTACAATGTGCATGTTAGTTGTACTTTATTAGTTTTTTAAGTTTTCTTTCTCGTTTTTTTTTTTTCAATACAAATGTATTGGATAATTACCGGAGAATATTTTCGAAATGTTCGAGTGGAAGCCAAACTAAAAATCAGCCTAGAAAGCGTGGCCGTATAGCGTATAGCTTCCATGTTGATAGTTGAGGATTCTTTTTACGTTTGTGAATTATTATATCACATTCTTTGTAAACCTATATTTTTCAAACGTATCTATTACAATGCAACTGGACAATGTTTCCTAAAGACACCAGTAAAAGCCGAAATAGAAATCGCCCAAAGAAACGTGGCAAGCAGTCAGTAGCTCAGCGAAAGCGGAGGAAATCCGAAAAAGGCATTCGAAGGTAAGCAATATTCTTATATTTTGCTCTATTATGAAAAAAATAACAATAATAAATAGTTTCTATAACGACCTTTAATTAGCCGTCAAAAACGCCAACAGGCAAAATATATACTATTTGTTTTTATGATACTGCGTGTGATAATTTATTTGTGTACTTTACTGTAACTGAAAATTTGTATAATGGGTGTCAAAAAAAAAAAAAAAAAAAAAAAAGAGAAAAGGTGGTGCAAAATGTTTCTTATTTTAGTAAATATTTTTGTCGATAATTAAATTCTTGTGAGCAACTTTAAATTTTGAATTTAACGAACTCTGTTAGCTGTTTTAAAAATGCACCTGCCATTATTACTATTATTTTTGTATATATAGTTGCTGCACTTGAAACTTAAGGTGATTTACATAAGTCACCATGTTTTATTATTGTTATAAGCAAATTTGTATGTAAAATTTTAACTTGTTCCATCCAGAGCCTGACTAAAAAATTGTGAGGCCCCAGGCTAAGGGTACTATTTTGGGGCGCCCTGTACAGTCATACCTTTATTTAATTTTTTTAAATCCAAATATAGTCACTGGGGAATTTCTTTTGAATGATATGTATGGGCAGGAAGAGGGGATTTGGCTTCAAACTCTCTCTTGTCCAAATATTTTTAACTTAAATTTCACAAATTATTGATGGAGTTATGTTCAAAATTAAATGTTGTCACGTTATCCCTGACTGCAGTGTAAACAAACCACATTTTGCTGAACGGTATGTCTTGTCAAAGTGCATCTCTTCATCTAATTTCAGTACTGTTAAAATTTAACAGAACACATTTTTTTTTTTAGAATGGTAAAACTATTTTAGTCATTTTGAGGCCACTAAAATTTAGGGGCCCTTGGCTGCGGCCTAGTTGGCTTGTGCGGTAATCCGGGCCTGGTTCCATATACAGCAATTTTCAATAAAATTAAAAAACCTTGAAATGTGAATAAGTCTCTAGGCTTCTTATTGAGTCAGGAGTGGTACTTACGTATTATCCCAGCGGTCATTCCTGCCAAACTGTTTTTTTGTCAAATGAGTTGCCAAACTGTTGCCAATCGTATTCAAAACCATTAATAATTTTCATGTGCCCGGCATTTATTTCGGCAAAAAATCGCTTGTCTTGGCAGACCGCCGATATAATACTTAAGTACCCCAGGAGTTTTTAATTAATTATAATTGTTACTGGAACCAAATGTGTGCAGAATTCATCTTCTTTCCAGAAATTCACAAAACAGTTACAAAATTGGTAAACAGTGTTACTTTGTAAACAGCAGGGGCAGCCGGACACTGTAGGCATCCCACTAGGGCACCATCTTCAAAGAAGAATCATTTTGAACTCAAAAAACTGGATCTAGAGCATAAAATTGTGCTCCTTTTTGACGTTTGTACGGTCACTCCTAGTAAACGGAAGTAATATATGTCCATTTCATGTGTAAGATGACTAGCTAGGTTTATAACGAATTTCAATTTAACTTATGCGTAAGCATTCTTATTGAGAAAATGAAAATGAAATTGACAATTCTTCTGTTAAATACAAGAAGTGCTGCATGCATTTAAAGAATAAATTCCTCGTGCCACCATGCTTGAACTGTAGAATGATTAACAAAAACTATGTCGGCATTATTCGAGATTTTAAAAAAGAAAAAAAAATGTATGGCCATTACTATGAATTAAATTTTAAAAAATGTGAAAACTTGCATAAAACAAGATTTCTAGATCAAATTTTTGAAAAAATCACTTCAAAGTGCATAATTTCATGTTTAAAACATCCTGTGTACCAAATTTAGTAGTTGTATATATCTGTAATATCTGCATATATAGACATCATCTTTTATAATAAGTAGAGATTCATTTTTTTCCCCCTCTCAACATAAGACAGTGACGGAAAAGAACTTTTAATAATTTTTGGATAACATTTTAAAAAGCCTTTCTTTTTTAAAGAATTTAATTGCATTAAATAAAAATTTAGAGTGTTTCGGGGATGCAAAACACTACAACAAAATGTTAATTGCATGGAATTTAGCAATATTTTTCTGAACAGGTAACTCCTCAACAGGCCTTGACTGGGTGGGTAGGGGCACGCCCGTCTCAAGAGAAGGGGGGCCTGGGTTATTGCGCAACTGATAAATAATAGGATGTGTTAACTTTTGGGGTATGGGGGGAGGTATGATGTTATTATTCATTAATTATGATTGATAATTAATGCATTGTTAAAATATTGATCTATTAATTAATATGTGTCATTTTATAAATTAATCCCTTGTTCATTCGGGAACCCTAACTGAAAAAATTTTGAGAACTACATTTAAAATGAAGCGTTTTGAAGCCTTCTGGGGCACAATTGCAGCTGCAAAAAATTTTTTATGTGTCAAACTTCATTCAAGTGCTATCAGTATAGCATTTTTAAAAAAAATTTTCGGGGATAATACCGTAAGCGGGTGTCCATCGCCAAGGGAGATGCGTTGCCAAAGCTTACTATTTGTAGTAAACAGTCCTGGCAGTGTTGCCAATCGAGATTAGCTATTCGGCCACCCGTCCGGCGGAGTTGTGTTGTTTTATGATGTCATGAGAAACTATACTGTTGGAAGGAATTATGTGATTGGTTGAACGAATTTCAAGGAGTTTAACTGGCAAAATAACTGAACTTGAATTCGCCAGGAAGGAAGTCGTGTCGTGTCGTCTGCTGAAGTTTTGTATTTTATAATGGTTATTTTTGAAAAGTGTAATTTTTGCTTGGTTTTATAATAAATGTAGGTAATTTGTGTAGAGCTGTAATGATATCGGTTCGTTTATACGCTGAGTTGTTTCTTATTTCTTTATCGAGTCAATTTCGACAAACATTTGAAAATGTTGCGACTGTGTTGAGGTATAGTTGTTATGCTTATTTGAATGCTTCTGATGGATTTATTTTGAGATGAACGCACGTTGTTCATGAATAAAATTTAAGGTATGTGGTGCTTTTATTTATTTAAATGTTTATTCCTTGCTTTACGGTACACCAGTGTATAGTTGAGAATATTTATGGTCTTATGTTTTCATAATTATGTAAGGTTTTCAGTATGTTATGTTATTTTTTTGTGAATTGGGATGAAAAAGTAAAAATTTTTAAGGTTTTAAGAGGGATGGTTAATTTTATTTGTGATATGCATTTGCTCCTGATTTACAGAATTCCCGTACAATTTCTAGGTTTAATATGAATAAATATGTAAGGATTTTTGAGTTGTTTGAGATCAGATTTGATTCTAGTGTGATTAATAGTGTAAATGTTGTGTGTTTTGAAGGTATTAAATTGCAAAAAGCACGTGAGGGAGGAAGTAGTCAGTTTATTATAGTAGTTTTATGTTATTTATAAAGAGTGTTTTTAACGTTTTATGAAAATATTTGCAGTATATTTTTCTTGAAATCACGTGCACTATTCATGTTAAATATGATTCAATATATCTATTTTTGAGTTGTTTGTGGGGAGTTGTGTGTGTGTGTGGGGGGGGGGGGGAGGTAGTTGGTTTATTTGATGTTTTTATATTAATTTAAAATTGTTATTTTAACATTTTAAGGGAAATTTTGCTGTATAATTATGCGCAGAAACTTATTTTGGCATTTTGTATATGATTAAGGTTATGGTTTATTTATTTTTTGACGTACCCATAGTCCAGAGGTAGTGCTTTGTTTATGTGATTTTTGTTCATAATTGCATTTGAAATATGTCTAAAAATGTTTTTATGTGTTTAGATAGTGTGTTATAGTTTGGGGTTCATTTTGTTAGTTATGCGTCAACGTATGTTTATGTTTTGTTTGGCGCTCAAAAAAAAGTCGCCAAGGTTAGCTGCTGGCGACAAAAAAAAGTCGCCAAGTCAACCGACACCCGCTTACGGTATTATTCCCAAATTTTCTTTCTTTTTTCTGTTTGGGGGCCCGCGCTCAGCAGGGAGGGCCAGAGCAAAA
>JAWZYV010004703.1:0-11882 GCA_038373885.1 Cheiracanthium punctorium | reverse complement strand
TTCTTTAAAGCTGTTCAAAAGTCCTGTAACGGCAATCACTCTTTAAAGAAAAAAAATCTGAAAGCCGCATGTGACATATGAATTTTCTGTTTCGTATAAAAGCATAGCGCATTGGATGTGAATAAGCATTTTTAACGTCTTCGAACGGTTATCATTGGTTTGTTTTTAAAGCTGCTCAAAAATTCTGCGACGATTATCGTTTTCAAAAGGAGAGTAGCCTTAAGTGATGAGCATGAATGAATGAAACCAGCTGGCTGTGCCGGCACAGCCAGCTTTCGTAAAAAAAAAGGGTGTCTCTAGATCTGTGGCACGCGATGAACGTTTCGATCGTCCGCCATCTTGCTGGTAGTTAAGTCGAGCGATGGTAACGGATGCCCTTTTTTCAGCATTGGGAAAGGGTTGCGCCTCAAAGGGTTAAGAGTGTTCACAAATAGTATTCAAATATTATTCGAATATAAATTGCAAATTGTATTTGAATATTATTCATTCGGAAACAGTTTTCGAATGGTATTCAAGAAAGTATTCGTGAATTGCATTTGTGTAGTATTTAAATAGAAATCTCAAATAGTATTCGTTGACAGCTATTCAAATGATTTTATTCACCATTCATTCAAAACTCCATCCATCTATTATTGCTAGTCGAAAAATCGGTTGTTTAATCTTTTCGAGCTCGAGAGCATAGCATTCGAGTAAATATCTCGAACAGTATTCAGATAGCATTCAAGAGTATTCGAATACTGTTAAATAGTTCACGAATACTGTTTGAACAGCACTCGAACTGCAAGTCTGAAGTAGTATTTGAACAGTATTCAAATTAGAAATCGCGAATCGTATTCACTTCACTGTTCGTTGACAGATATTCGAATCAATCATTGCTTCTGTTCGAATCAATCGGATAGTAAATCGAGCAACTCAATGACTTTTAAGAAATCATCAAACAAACCGCAAAATCACATGACCTCAGTATGAAGTAGAGAACATCGATTGCTTTTCTACTTCTGGTCCCGCCACTCAAAATGACCTTGTTGCATCTTCTGCTCATGCAACTGACCGCCCAAGAAGCACCCAGTCCAGACTATCAGGTAAATTTTCGTGCAGCGCAAACTGCCGTGATGAAACTAATTGCATCGGAACACTACAAGGAAAACGCTTGTTCCGAGTCGCCATTTTCGGAAAAACCGAGTTGTTTGTTATTACATGACCCAGTGCTCACTCACATTGGCTAGGTATGAGGTATAACCGCAGATGTTTTAAGAGAGCTTCCTCTCCTGGGAAACTGCATCTTAATTTCACACTTCATTAGAACCAGTTTTGCGGCACTAAGCACTAACAGTCAGTGGCGTATCTTGGTAAAAAATTGAACCCATGGGTAAGGTAACCATACGTCCCGTTTTGAACGGGACAGTCCCGTTTTTAGGTGGCTTGTCCCGTTGTACACCGTAGTGTCCCGTTTTTAGAAAATGTCCCCTGCAGTGTCCCGTTTTTTTGAAAGAGAGAAACCCACGGCAACGACTTCAATAAAGGCTAAAAATCTAAAATCATTCAACGGCAGTGTCTGTGAAAAAGAAACCTGACCTTCCTCCCCTCTCGAGACACAAAGGAAACGCCGGGGGAATGTATTGTTTTTGTTCTTTTAATATTCTTTTTTTGCTAACTATTTCAATTTATTAAATTTTTATTTCTTTTTTTTAGTCATGTTCCTCTTTTGCTTATTCCTCCCCCTCCCCCGAATTTTCCCATTTCACTCTGGTTTTCAAAGAATTTTTTTCCTTCCGAATGACAATTTCCTTTTTTGTGTGTGTCCTTTTGTTTACATTTCTCACTTTCCTACCTTCCTGCCTCGTGTAGGAGGGTGTTTTTGAAGTCGAAGAAAGGCCTACCCCTTGTACCACCCGAAGCGTCCGTCTTGCACTATTTTTTATAGTGTGCGTTTTAGCAAAGATTTCTTATTTTTATTTTAACATTAACACAAGCTTTTTTGTGCGTTTACTTAACAACGAAAAGATACCCAGACCTGAAAATTCAGTCTCCCTACACTATTACCTCAAAAACAATGGATGTCCCGTTTTGAGGCAAAAAATAAATACACTATTGTCAAAAAAAAAAAAAAAAAAAAAAAAAAAAAAAAAGAGAAGTAGATGTCCCGTTTTGAAGGAAAAAATAAATGGTCACGTTACCCATGGGAGACAACATAACTGCGATCTTTCACTTTCAACACAACTCGTCTTTATAAACTAACTTATTCCACATTTTCAACGAATAGTTTCGGAAACGGTACTATGTATAGAAACGTAATACAGTGAAACCTCTCCGAGCGGCCACCCCACTAAACGGTCTTTTTCATGGCATGGATTTTTTGGGCTCATAGACTTAATGTTCAAATAATCTCTATCAGCGGCCACCTGACCCCCTCTAAACGGCCACCGAGTGGAATCGCCCATTTCATTATTCGGGAAATTCTACCACTCCATGCTGTAATTTTGAGCGGGAAAAACTTAAGGGAGTTTGAGCGGGAAAAACTTAAGGTCAGGTTTATGGTGGAATGTAGGGATGGACGCGAGACGACTTTTTGCGAGACGAGACAGAGATTTACAGCTTTTTTTGCGAGACGAGACGCACATTTTTAACATTACGATATAGGGATTTTTGCGAGACGAGACAAAGCTTTTAGGCTATTTTGCGAGACGCGAGACTCCTATTTTTCGTCTCGCGTCCATCCCTAGTGGAATGTAAGTCCCAGGAATAACAAATGAATTTTTGACCCTTTCAGGCGCTAATTCCGTCCCTGACGAGGAATTTCCCGATGTTTCTAATGGTGAGCAAGCTAAACTTTCAACACAAGCGACTTTAGGGAAAATCGATGAAATTATCGAAAATTCCGAAGCAATTACAAACTAATCAGTTAGAGATCTGATTTTTAAAGTAAAAAAACAAACTAGAAAAATGGTTGTTTCAGAGAAAAGTAAAAACTTGCACACAGACACAAATTGTATCATTTTTTCAAAAAAATGTAAGAAAGCATTCAATAAAGTACTATTTTCTCTTTAGATAAGTTTTATATTTCATTTTAAATAAGGAATATGTTGTTTATACTTTGTTTATATTACGCATTATAGCAATTATCTTACAATAGTCAATAAAACCCTTGAGTGCTGTAACCCCTCTGAGCGGCCGAATATTCTCGGTACGGTAGGGTGGCCGCTCAGAGAGGTTTCACTGTATTTCCGTACATTCTTCCCAAAATATCAAGAAGAGGAAAAGAATTCGCTGAATCTGAAAATTCTTACATCCTTGCGTCGAAGAAAAAAAAAAAAGACTATCCTTTTCACACCCAACAAAAATCTCACATCTCAAATTAAAGATCAATCTCATAATTGTTTTGAAAAAACGTATTACACTTAAAACCGATAAGTAGAATGCCTATTTTCAAATAATTTTTCGGATAAAAGCCTAATTCAATGTTTCACTAGTACTAAAAAGTTGTTATCACCTATAAACAGAGACTGTAAAGACACTTATAAAAGTAAATGATGTCCTACAAGTTCTTTCCAGCTGTATGAATTTCGAAAAAAAAAAAAAAAAAAAAAGACTATCCTTTTCACACCCAACAAAAATCTCACATCTCAAATTAAAGACCAATCTCATAATTGTTTTGAAAAAACGTATTACACTTAAAACCGATAAGTAGAATGCCTATTTTCAAATAATTTTTTCGGATAAAAGCCTAATTCCCTGTTTCACTAGTACTAAAAAGTTGTTATCACCTATAAACAGAGACTGTAAAGACACTTATAAAAGTAAATGATGTCCTGGCGCACACAAGGGGGGGGGGGTCCAGGGGGTCTGGACCCCCCCATCGGCTTTGATTTTTTTTTCGATTGATTATCACCCTATATCTATAGTAAATAAAATGATTCCAAAAAAAAAGTAGCAATAGTTTCAGTTCTAATAAATAAAAAAAGAATTTTTTTTCTCGTTTTCTTCAACTTTTCAAAAACGAACTGAAAGCGAACATAAAACACCATCTTGTTCTCAAAACTGTACAACTATAATTTTGTTTCCTATTGTATTGTGTACTGTATTCTTAGGGAACTGGATGGGACGAGTTTTGATGAATTCCATCTAATGGAAACGAGTTCTTTCATCACTGATTTTTGTCAATCTGGAACATCCCTAAAAGTTGGACCCCTCCAAACCGTAAAAGTTGGACCCCCCCAAACTGTAAAAAGTTGCCCCCCTCCAAACTGTAAAAGTTGGAACCCCCCAAACTGTAAAAGTTGGAACCCCCCCCCAAACTGTAAAAGTTGGATCCCCCCCCAAACTGTAAAAGTTGGACCCCCCTCCCAGCCAAAAATCCTGTGTGCGCGCCTGCCTACAAGTTCTTTCCAGCTGTATGAATTTCAAAAAAAAAAAAAAAAAAAAAAAAAGGAAAATATTCACAAACTCAGCTTAGGAAATTTTAATAACATACAAATATTCTTTTGTGTAACGGCAAAAAACAAAATGTGTGCGCCAGTGCGCAGAATTTAACCTTTAATGCTTTAATGCCACATGCTTTAATCCTTTAACGCGCAGTGTTCCCGCTCTGGGAACACCCAACTCTGACGTTTTGACTGTTGCCAGTCACGAAGAACAGATTGGATTTCTATAGAAAATAGTTGCTGGTGACATAGCTCCACGAGAATCCTTTACTTTTTATCACGTCCTTTCCCGTAAAAAAATGGTCACGATAGTTTTCAACGGCACTGACATCTACTGAAAAATGGAAGAATGCGAGAACAGCTGGATAGATGGCCCAATGATGAAAAAAGGGCAGCCGTTGCCATCGCTCGACTTCACTACCAGCAAGATGGCGGGTGATCGAAACTTTTATCGCGTGCCACAGATCTAGAGACCCTTTTTTGACGCAACAGCCAGCTGTCGTCAAAAAAGGGTCTCTAGATCTGTGGCACGCGATAAACGTTTCGATCACCCATCGCGATTAGATTAAATAAGGGGTTATGATGTGAGGACTCTCATCATTGAACCCAGGTTTAACCCTTTGAGGCGCAACCCTTTCCCAATGCTGAAAAAAGGGCAGCCGTTGCCATCGCTCGACTGAACTACCAGCACGATGGCGGACGATCGAAACGTTCATCGCGTGCCACAGTTCTAGAGTCCCTTTTTTGACGACAGCTGGCTGTGAGGCACAGATGAACTGTGACGCACGATGAACGTTTCGATCGTCCGCCATCTTGCTGGTAGTTAAGTCGAGCGATGGAAACGGCTGCCCTTTTTTCAGCATTGGGAAAGGGTTGCGCCTCAAAGGGTTAATTCGTGTATCATCTTTTCCTGGTTTTAATATTCGTGACAGTTCTTTCACGCAGTCGTTTGTAAGTCCACAAGTCCAGAAGTTAATACCTTCAAAGTATACCTAGCACGATTTCCAATGTTGTGTTAGCATAAGTCGTGACTCCTGAAATCGAATTAATATGTTAGGCATGAACTTTGTGCTTGATGATAAGTTGGTAATTAATGAATTTTTCGATATATCATGTACCGAGGAAAGAATAAAAAAAGAAAAAAATTGAAAATTATTAGATTGGACATCACGTTTCGTTAAATCATGTTTAGTGAAATGTAGGGTATGCTTTACAAAATTTCATTGAAAAAAAAAATATATATAATCAAAGCATAATTAAAAGAAACAACACTTTCACTTTTAGTAAACTTCATTTACATTTTGATTGTGGCATTTCTATTAACCTCTGACTGACCTACGCAAGTGAAGCATGTATAGTGTATTTAGGTAAAACAGCTCGATTGGCTACCTGCCTAGGGAGGAGTGCCTTAGGCGGAAAACTTTTTAAAGGTTTCTAACGGCGGAAGTGAAGAGAAGTGTTATAAATCGGTTTTCTGGCATAATACTTTTGTGTAAGAAGCTTAAATATCATAGAAATTTCAAGCCACATATTTTTTAAATATAGTAAAATCTCGATTTCATTCATTTATTTGAGATATCAAGCTTTTCTAGTTATCGAAGTTACACTCTATAGTTTATTCACCTTAGGAAGATATCTTTCACGGCTGGCGCAAAATTTTTAATTTTTAATTTTTTTTTAACTTTAAAAAGGCCAAACTAAAGTTATTCTGATTCCACATTAAGTTCAAGCAGTTTCTTAAATACGAGGGATGTGAGGACTCTCATCATTGAACCCAGGTTTAACCCTTTAAGGCGCAACCCTTTCCCAATGCTGAAAAAAGGGCAGCCGTTGCCATCGCTCGACTTAACTACCAGCAAGATGGCGGAAGTAGAGACCCTTTTTCGACGCAGGCACAGCCAGCTGTCGTCAAAAAAGGGTCGCTAGATCTGTGGCACGCGATGAACGTTTCGATCGTCCGCCATCTTGCTGGTAGTTCAGTCGAGCGATGGCAACGGCTGCCCTTTTTTTCAGCATTGGGCAATCTATCCGGCTGTTCTCGCAATCTTCCATTTTTCAGCAGATGTCATGCTGTTCAAAATAATAGTGACCATTTTTTTACGGGAAAGGACATGCTAAAAAGTAAAGGATTCTCGTAGAGCTATGTCACCCACAACTATTTTTATAGAAATCAAACCTATTCTTCGTGACTAGCAACAGTCAAAACGTCAGAGTTGGGTGTTCCCAGAGCGGGAACACTGCGCGTTAAAGTGTTAACCAGTTTCCTTGAGCACCCGTCTTTGTTCTCCTTACATGGGTCTTTGAATGCTTTCTAGGACACAGAATGGAATTCTCACTATTACGTCTTTGCAACGACGGGAGCGAACAAGTTAAACCGCGCTTTAGGAATGAAACAAACTGATTCGACCAAAACCTCCCAAAACATTCTACGCGCGCAACAGATTCCATTGCGTAAAACGGTTTTTTACATTCAAAGATGCAAAAATAATCGATTTTTTGAATGATCGATTCATTTTATGTTAATTTAAGCTTAAAAGGGTGGGTAGTAGTAGATAAATGGGAGTTCTGCCCATGGGGTGCCATGTTAATTGTGGGGTGCATCGTATAACTGTGTTCCCTATGCTGAGCGGGGAAGGGGGGCGTGGTCGGACCGGATGTGGGGAGCGGATGCTAAGACCGGATGTTCAAAGGGTTGATAAGAATTTTTTTTCCTTTTTTTCAAATAAGGGGACTTGTAATTTTTTCAGACTTTAAGATATTTTTGAAATAAGGGTACTTGGAAAAATTTTCAGATTGTGACATATTTTTTAAAATAAGGGGACTTGGAAAAAAATTTTCAAATTTGAACGCGCAACCTACAAAAGAATTCATAGGCTAATGATTGTTGTCCATTAGGCCGAGAATCCTTCAGGTATAAAATTGTAGGTGTATTGTGTTATACTTTAGTTTTCAAAATGAATTGGGACTTTGATTAATTTTTCGAAGTTTATTTTTTTATTTATTTAGTTTTCTTTACCATTTAGTAATAGAACCAATGCAAATTGAATAAATGTTGCTTAATACATACTTCTAATGTTTAGCTAATTTTTGTATACTGATTATAGCATATATTTAATAAGTAACAGTTTACTAGAATATTAAAGTAGGGTTTAGGATACCCATACATTTTCTACAGATTTCTTCTACTGTTAGGGAAGTGAGAAAATTATACCATAGAACGATTTTAGTACCTATAGTTTTTACAAATAATGATTTAGATAGTGTATGAACTTTTTTATCTAAACATTTTTTTTTTTGTCATAAGAGATTTTTACCCAAGTTTTAATTTTAAGTTAAATAAGTAATTTTACAACAAATATTTTTTTAACCAACAGTTTTAATTTTAAGTTAAATAATTTTACAACAAATTTTTTTAAATTAATTTTACAACAAATATTTTTTTTAATCAAGAGTTAATTTATTTTTTAACCAAGTTTTAATTTTAAGTTAAATAATTTTACAACATATATTTTTTTAAGCAAATGTTTTTAATTTATCAAGAAAAAATTTTAATCAAATATTTTTAATTTATCAAGAAAAAAAAATTTAATCAAGTGTTTTTAATTTTTAGCTAATTTTTTGTATATCCTATTTTTGTTAAGTAGTCGTTTAACATTAAAGTAAGGTTTAGGATACCCATATATTTTCTACAAATTGAATCTACGGTTAGGCAAGTGAGAAAATTATACCATAGAAAGATTTTACAAATAATGATTTGGATATAGTCTTATATTCTATTGCGAGAAAACCACTTTAGCCATATATCCCCCAAAACTCAAGTTTTTGTATACGAAATGTATGAATACGCGTTAGAACCCCTTAGAAAGTCCTCCTACCAAGGCACCCCTCATTCTAAGCAGATACCCCCGCGTGCAGGTTTGCCTTAAAACACAAACAAACAAAGTATTTATCTAAACATTTTTTCTTACCCACACATTTCTGATAGATTTTAGACAGCGATTATACTAGCTTATATTTTCTATAGATCAATTAGAGAAAAAATTACACTTTTAGTAATCCTACAAAATATTTTTTTTACTGTATATCCCAAGTAGTATAACTTGATTTATAGAATTTCAATACGACAAGAGTTCGATTGTTTATGTGCGACACTAATTTTAGTTTGACTATGAAAGCATAATTTTATACATGTATCAACCTTTTGAGTGATATTTTATTGATGCACTTAACCTATTTTATAGAAAGGTGAGCATAACTAGCACAAACTTTTAGACTAGATAGTACTATTGTTAGAAAGTTGAACTATTGGAAATAAAAATTGAGGATCCGTTTTAGTATACTGCATGTACATAAATATCTTTCAATACTTAGATAGTTTAAATCGCAAATCATTACTTAAACTAAAAAATACAAGGTTTTTACTTACGTGAAGGGAGATCGTGCTAAATCTTCTAGTCTCTGGGCAAAGTACCAACATCTATACGGCTAGCAAGACCGGAACATAGAGTAATGATTTAAAATACATTAACTCTAAGTTCCGTCCCAGCTGACCAATATCAAGACATTACTTCTTTTTATCCTCATATGCTGAAAATAGACATAATATTTTGACACTAAAAACAAAATAACACATTTGAAGATATTAAACGCTTTAAAAGTAATTTTTTTTCTTATAACAATTTACCAGATTCACAATACTATTTTATGTGGGATAAAATTAGTTAGCAATCGAAAATTTAATCTTAATTAGAATTTACTGAAATACAGATATCATGCATGCCTTATTTTCTATTAGGAGAAAGCCCTCAAAACCCAGTTTTCGTATACAAACTGCTTAAAGTACTTCTACCGATAATGCCTATTGCTATTAATTACACTGGATTACCAACTTAAAATTTTGCAAAACACCAAAATACAGAAAAACATACATTAACAAAAAAATCACACTTAAAAGTACAACACATCAAAAGTGGAAAATATAATTACCACATAATTATTTTCAATTAGAATTACGGTATCAACTTATATGTAACTAAAATAATAGAAAATATTACACTTACCCTGTACTTGTACACGCGAGAGGCGAAAATAATAAAAATATTTAAATAATTCGCAAATAATACAGCACACAAATCGCACAGCATAAAAACAGCCACGTGCACGCCATTTTGCTGATAACAGAAATTTAGAGATAAGAAAGTGCCTTGAGGCTCTACAGAGCCGGCTAAATAAGAGTTGGCCAGTTTACCGATAAGATAAAACCAGGGAGGGTGCTAGGGGAATACCGAATTGTGGGGACACGTGTTTCATTCTGCGTTCAAAAATGGGGACTTATGGATTAAAATCATGTTAGATTAAAGCCATTTCAATAAAAATCTATCCTTTTTGTAAACATGGGCATTATATCCTAAATTAAAATATCAAAGTTAAGCTACAACGATTAATATATTTTACATAGTTTAGGAAAATAATGAATCATTAAATTAATTTCTGTGAAACAATTAGCAAAGATCATTGTACTAAAGCAAATTATTTTTATTAAGTTTTGATAAATAACAGTAATAAATTATAGGCATTGCAGATGAATGAGTATTCACGTATAAAATAGGTATTAAAATTATTGTTTAAAACAATTTTTAGAATAATAAACTAAAATTTTTATTTAATAAAGTCATAAACTAAAATTATTAATTAAAACTTGTTAATAAATTAAACATATCAAAATTTTTACACTCAATTTTTTTATAGACTTAAATTTTACATAGACATCCTTTTAATAAATGCATAAACTAAACTTATTGTTTAAAACAATTTTTTACAATAATAAACTAAAATTTTTATTTAATAAAGTCATAAACTGAAATTATTAATGAAAACTTGCTAATAAATTAAACTGATTACTCTAAAAGATAGCTAATCACAACATATATCAGAAAAAATATAAGCAATTATAATACCTGAAAAATACCGGACAACACTCTTGTTGCATGCGGACAAAACATCGGTCAGCTCGGCTAAAGAATTCTTAGGTGCCCGTAGCAGGAGACCTTACCTACGCCCAACCTACAAACTCTACAAATTTAACGGCAACTGGTTTTCTCTTATCAGGTATCACAGATCAGATAAGAGATAAGGAAGTGACATGCGCAGAAGACACCCAGTGATAGTGACGTGTGCAAATCTGTGTTGATTGAATATCCGCTAGGTTCGTTGGCAGGATGTACATTGAGTGGCAACTCTCTGTAACAGGCTAAGACAATTTAGATGATGCAATATCTACAGGGTTGAGAAAGTTTTAAGGTAGAGGGCGCTTGGGTAATCACGTGATTTTTTTTAAAGAACCAGTAAAGACATTTTAGTTAGATAAAGTGGTCAGGTGTGTGTTGCGAGACTCTCTTTACACTGTGTGCGCCTATACTTAAGACGTGTGTTTTAATTGATTTTTCGCCGAGTTTCAAAAATGTGTTTGCTTGAATACACTCCCGAGTTTTATACTCAAAGTGATGCGGATGTGTTGCTGCAAGAAATAATACAATTGCCTTTAGATGTAAAGCCTCTGCAAAGTATTGAAAAGGAAATTTCCCCCGAGTTTTGTACTGAAAGTGATGTTGATGTGCTACAGCAAGAATTGTTTCAATTACCCCTGCAAAGTAGTGAAAAGAAAATTTCCTCGACCCGTAAAGTAATTACTTTTGCTGATGAAGGAATCAATTACAGTTTACCTGGAGCAACAGTCTCTGTTTACTCTTGGATACCCATTTTGCAAAAAATACGTGAAGATCTACAGAAAGTGACAAATTATGAATTTAATATGGTGCAAGTGAACTTTGGCTCTGAAGAACAACCTAAAATTGAAGACGGCAACTACGAAGATTTTAATCTAGACCTATCATCAGGTGTATGCATTCTAAGTTTTGGATCTAAACGAACTTTGGATTTTAAACCAGCGAACTGTGAAACCGCTACCATTAAATTAGAACATGGCTCAATGTGTAAGATATATCCCCCAACCAACAAACTTTTAACGCATGGTATTCCTTCTGAACCTTATGTGACAGACCCGCACATTAACCTAACATTTGCCAAAATGTACATTTATGAGCCTTCCCCGAAAAGGGCAAAGTTGGACGATTGGACGGATAATCTTTACCACAGCTTATATGCTTCTGTAAATAGTACATGGCACTTGGAAAGACTTATCTACGTTTCACTTCACGATGAAAGAACTGACTTGAAGATTCATATTAGACAATTTATTCAGAATGCCCAATTAGACTATATACCAACCGGTCAGGGAGTCGTGATGAACCCTTCCACATGGATCGAATTTATTGTAAAACTATTAGATTTTAATATAGGTCATAGCAATAGCTCTTTTATTTGTAATAATCAATTATCTGTATTTAATGACGATGGAAAATGTATCTTACAACAAATTTATAAAACCGGAGATTCATTTAC
>JAWZYV010004702.1:0-11859 GCA_038373885.1 Cheiracanthium punctorium | reverse complement strand
TAGCGTGTTAGATAACTGCACCGTTGTAGAAAATATGTACTTCTTCATAGTAACTTATACTCAGAATTATTAACCTGAGTATCGAATGAAACATTTTTGTGACATAGAGATTGCTCGTAAAATTTTAGAATTTCTTTATTTATGTAGCATAAATTGCTGATACATTTTTTTTAAAATTTAAAGATATCCTGATATATTACTGTTCATGATCTTCTAACTATAAAAGTATTTTCAACATGAATTTTGAACAAAATATTTGTATTTCACAACCTGGAATTCATAATTTTTTTTTCTTATTTAACTATTAATAGCTATATGTCGTATATAGGGTGTTTCAAAATGTCATTGCCAAATTTAACGTACAGGTCTATCATACCTTGACAAGCAATATTTACATAGGAAATCGGGTCCGGAAATACAAAAGGCGACCAATAGTGGGCAGCGTTCGCAGGCTTATAAGTGTAATCATTTTAGCCTAGCACATAGTCTTAGATGGATTCATCGGTTTACTAACTCCGAATTGGCCGATATGCATTGTGTATATGCTGCAGTTTAATGGGAAAGAGTGAGCGATAATACACGGATTTATCTTGAGTGCAATGTTCGAAGGCGTGAGGGAAGGGAGAAATGGTGTAAAAACAGGTGTGATCTTATTAAATGACTTATTCATTAATATGACTTCCCATCCATGGCACTATAGAGCTAATGCATGTCAGCCAATTTTCTGATAGTGACCTTCATCTCCGGTAACGTCCTAGGCTGCAATGATCACGCTTCCATAAGGTTGCGAACAACGTTCTCTAGCGGTCATCGTATGCGTTTCTGAGCACAAGTTTCCATGTCCGTGTACGCCAACGGTAGCAGGGGAACGTAAAACTTTTCGTGTCTCCTATGTCCTCCAGGTTTAACGCTACCTTTGGGGGTGCCGATTTCATGGAATTGGTCCCTCTTCTGGAATTAGTTGAAAATTAGGGGACGTCGGGCTAAAGTCGGACTTCTTGCCACTGGGGCCCTCTAAAAATGGAAGACGCCCCCCTCTGCCCATCGCCTCCCTATCAATGTATATATTGTTGTTGTATATGTCGAGCTAAGGCTTTTACGCCATTAACCTACGAGCTTTCCAGTACGATTGTGAAATATCATTAAATCTCTGAGTGCATTGCTCTTGTAGAAGACTTATCCAGTGTCACGTTAGATACATAAGCTACTTGCATTAAAACCATGAAGCTAGGTCGGCAAACAATCATAAACTGACGAAAGTCTAAAGCTTGCAACTGTCAAAGATCTTGGGAGTTCTGACACCCGACTTTCACGAAAAGCACATCTCATACCCTCTTCAGCGTGAGATAAATTATATAATTTTTTAGTGCTAAATTTTCTCTTCGCAAATATTTTACTTTGTGTAAGGACAATGATTTTATGGGTCTAGGGATGACAGTCATTCCTTTTCTGATATTGAAACGGGGCCTCGCATTCCCAAGTTGTCCACAGTGAGAAGGAATCCACTGTAATGTTACTGCACTAAATTACTTTTTCTCAAAATGCATATACAGTTATCGCTTATCTATGTATAAGATTAACTGACTACTTAAAATGAGGTCAAAATAAGTATCAAAGCAAAATTACATAGTTTATAAAATATACAATACTTTACATTTTATAAAATGTAACATTTAATGATTTTTCTAAGCAGCTTCGCGGAAGTTCGATTTACTAGGGTAGATTTGTGTGTTGCAATAAGTGTTTGAGCTAGCGAATTTTCTCAAAATCTTGTTTATACCTTTTAGTCTATGTTTGAATAAAAAGTTTAATTTAGAAACGTCTTTGTCCTATATTTATTGAATTACTTTTAGTCTGAAAAATGTTTTTTCTTAGCATTTCTGTCGAGGCTTGCATTAAAATACTTACAATAAAAATGGTACTTAAAAAAAAAAAAAAACATGTTAAGTGCCTAGCGCATGTTCGAGCAACGAGGGTGGATTTGCATAAATAAATATATATATATATATATATATATATATATATATATATATATATATATAACTAACAAACAAAACATACTACAAATAAGACATATCTCACATAAAGATAACAGCTATTAGCAAGAATTAGAAACCAGATTTTGAATCCAAATAAAGTGCAAGAAGTATTGTGATAATATAATGGAACGGAAATTATAACCACTCTCACCATCGTCAGGGGCCACAAACAGTGGATTATAATTTACAGCAAACAAAATAGTAGGGTTTCGGTTGTGTGGCATATCAGAAGAGATATTAACTGCCCACATCTGGGCCCTACCCTACTATATAAAGGAAAGAAGAAATCAAAAAGATAACAAAAATTAGAAAGATAATTTTACATACCAGACCTTGAGCACATGGAAATTTTATTTGAACAATTGATATGTGTTGCCAATGCTAAGAATTGTAAAAAGTGAAAAATGGTGTTGCCACTAAATAAAAGTGTAAAAGTGGAAAGAAGAAAGTATAGGAGTTGCCAAATACTAAAAGGTAATATTATTAAATTTTAAGAATATCCAGGTATATTAATATAATAAATATATATTGAATAATAATAAATTTAAAAGATTGAATAAAATAAATAGTATAGCAAAATTAAATATAACATATTGTTTAAAAAATATAATGATTATTATTATTGACAAAGTATGTATAATAAGTTATTGTATGACAGAAGATTAATCTAGTAAATAAGAAAAAAATAAAAAATAATGTTTAGGACAGAATAATCACAATGTATGTATGTATATAAATGTATATATATGTACATATATATATATATATATATATATATATATATATATATATATATATATATATATATATATATATATCCCCAAAATAGAAATTAAAAAACTCATATCTTTTGTTTACGCATGTATGACACACAATTAGCTATTCGATTCTAAATTAAATTTGAACAGATATTTTTTTTCAAAAATTAGTTCAGTAGTTCCGTTGCTATTAAGGCATTTTATATATCAATACATTGCGCAAATGTAGACTGGAATTATTTTGATTATAAACTCTATTATTGATGTTTCTGCTCTGTTCATTGAAATAATTCGTATATTTGTACAAATACCTCTTCAACTATATATGTAGCGATAAAAAATATATAAACACAAAATTTAGTTTTCCCACTGTGTTGTTATGCACAATGACAGCGCCGGCTGCTCTTTTGATGAATTAATTGTTTAGCATAGAAAAGTACCGTAACTTTTCATGTTCAGTATAACGAGTCGGATTAATTTCCTGAGCCGGAGATTCAGTTATTCGTATGGTAATGAATCATTCCGGTAATGAAGTTCACCGTAAAAGTGGCAGTTTTATTTCCAATGTATCCTTTGTTTCCATGATATAGACGCCACAAAACGAGGGCATATTTTGAAAGTTATTTATTAATTCTTGAAGCTACTTTGGTGAGGCATGATATTGTACCAGTAGGAGTATCTCCATATGTAAAAGAGCACGGTTAAGTAGAAGTATGTATTCATAACTCTATTTGCAGACATTCTGTTTTAAAATTTTTACATAAAATTACGATAATAAAAGGAACAATTAAAGAATTTCAGATTTTTACTAAAATTTCATACTTTATCCACTATATTACATTGCATTTTTGTATGTAATAACAGAAATAATCAAATTCTTTTTCAGATATTACGTATGTTACGACCATCTACAAAACGCTCCAGTCGTAAATACTTCTACCCTTGCTGGAGAAAATTGAGAGCGTCTTAGTAGTGTACTCTCACTTTTAGCAGTACCTAACTAGACGCACGTCTATGTGGTACTGTAATATTTTAAAATTTATAGAATAAAATTTGGATTTATTTTCGATAATTTTCCTTCTTTGCTGATTTGTTTGGAGTAAAACAACCTGAGTAATGTTAATCTTAAGTGTATTTTTGAAATCTAAAGGAAAATTTGGAATTTCTACGTAGTAGTTACAGCACACAATTTTAAACTTTCTTATTGAAAATGTAATTTATGTTTATCATTCAGCAGCAGTATGTTTGTATAAATATATTATCTAATGCCGTTTGAATAAATTATGTTATCTGTATGTTTGTATAATTCAATATGTTTCTATAAATTATTATCTTATAATAATTTTTTCTCATAAGAATTGTAATTTCAAATGAAATAGAAAACCTTTTTTCAAGGAAATCATTATTAAAGCATATAATTTGTGAAAAAATGTTTCGCTGTTTAAAAATATTGAACATCAGCTTAAGGCCCTTTTTTAGAACGGAGAAAACACCATGAGTTTTGAACAAACTGCAATTATAGCTATCATAAAAAATCCAGAACAAACAGTTAGAGATAAATGGTGATAGTTGTAGAACTTAGATACCTTTGTCGACAAAATGGGTGGTCTTCCGTTTTAATTTACTGCGTAAAATTATTCCTCGTCGGTGTGGTGGTTTTAGTTTTGTTATGATTAAAATTTGATGAAAACTAAGGCCAAATATGATCGTACAGTGGTACTCTGCCGCGCATAACCTGCCTGGCAAGTACTCCTAGGATTACGATGAAAAAAGGAAAATGATTGACATACACCTAAACACTAAAAAAAACTAAAGACTATATGAACTGCAAATAAATTCCATTTATTCTTAGTCATTCCAATAATATTAATTAAAAGACGATATTGAAATAATTTTAAACTCATAAAATGTCTGGGGGAGATGTGGTTTTGGAGGATAAGGGGTATCCACAAAAGGTTAGAGACACCACTAGACAATAATAGTTTGAATATTCACCATTAGGATGAGGTAGCCATCTTTACACATGACACGATCGACGCGTGCACTATTGGGACCGCTTTCTTTCTCTTAAGCCATCACCAAGCAACACCGATTCCTTGTTTTTTATGCTTTTGAAATAAAGCTGAAATTCTATTTTCAGATAAACATGCATTTGAAAAACATGAAATGGTATGGAAATTATGTTGATTTTACGCCAAATGAAAAAGCATTAGAAAGAAAAGTCCAATTGTGTTTCTTCATACATTTCCAAATCCTACCAATAATATAAAAACTCGGCTGTTCGAGCCTCGTCAGGGGGAGATCCCCCTGAACCCCCCTAATTTTTTAGTTTTATTATTGCCATATTAAAACTATATTAATCGACTTGTCATTTTATCGCTCATCTTTCGCGTATTTCGCCTGGTAACCCTAAGTTGAAATTTTTATGAGTGTAACCTATTTATAGAAAAATACATGTGGTGCATTCTACATCTTACGAAATATTGTAACAATATATTAAAGCTGTTGTGAACTAATAATATTTGAATACATGTAAAAAAATAAATGTGGAGTATATTCTACAGCTTACGAAATAGTGTAACAATATCGAGACTAAAGATTGCTTTAATCTCGATATTAAAGCTGTTGTGAACTAATCGTATTTAAATACATGTAAAATTATGTCACTTTTTTATGTCACTTTATTATGTCGCATTTTTGGGACACATTTTTCAATAAGGGTATTGAGAGATAAAATGACATAGTCATTAAAAAATGTGTACGTTTGTGTGTTTAGATGTTTTTGACTGAATCACACACAAATTGCTGAACGGATTTGGAAAAATTCGTAATTAAGATAGCTTATGCCCTGGATTAACATACAGGCAGCCTTTCAAGCATATAGCATAAATAATTCTTTTACAAAAACATTCAAAATAATTCTAATGTATTGCGCTCTATGGAAATTTTATAGCTACTAAACCGATTCTAAAACTTAGTTACACTATTCCTGAGTATTATTGTTTATTTGTGGATTAAGACCGATTGACAACACTAGGGTCCTAGGCCTATATGGGGAATTCCTCTTTGGGGAACTTTCTGAGGGATCCTAGCCCGTATTTACGCGAGGTTTTAGAGAAAACCACGAAAAACTGCGAGCGGCTAGATCGACAGGCTCGACCAGGGGTTGCACCTGGCACCTCCAGCCTTCCAGTTTTGAGAGTAGAACTTCTTAAACACTGGTGGGACCCTAGGTGTTATAGGCTACCTTTTATGCATATATCACAAATAGTTCTTTTACAGAGATACTCATAAGAATTACATTACACTCTATGTGTATCTCTGTAAGTACTGAACCGATTCCAAAACTTTTTTCACTGTTAGTAAGCTACACTAATCTTGAGTATTATAGGCTAAAATTAATGCATGTAGTGCAAATAGTTCCTTTACAGGAACACTCAAAATAATTCTAATACATTACGCTCTCTGGGTATCTCTGTAACTATAGAACCGATTCTAAAACTTTTTCGCTAATAGAAAGCTGCACTATTCCTGATTAACGAAGGCTGAAATTCATGCTATAGCATAACTATTTCTTTCACAAGAACAACAAAAACAGTTAGCAAATACTGTCGTAACTGTTTTCGCTAAATGCCTGAAAAAAAATCTAAATTTAGTAACTCTGCTTACTCTTATTTTAAATGAAGTATACTACCATGCATTATACTTCAATATAATAAGTAAAAAGCAAATATGATTTAAATGCAGTTTCTTTTGCCGCAAACATATGTGTTATTCACACATGCTTGATTTCTTTTGAGACCTAACTCTAAAGCCGACGCGGACGAAGTCGTGGGTAGCAGCTAGTCTTATACATAATAAAATCCGAGAGTACATAAATAAAATCCGAGAGTACTACATAGCTACATTGTATGTAGCTATGTAGGTAGGTTTGTGACCACCGACCGATGTGCTTGCGAGCGTCTCTCGATCGCATTGCGCCAAGACGGTTGGTCGCAGACCTACCAAATTTTGCATATGGCTTCACAAGGACAGATCCTAATACGCCTCGGAGCGATTTTTTCGAAATTCGAATTAGAAAATATTTTATTTTATGTTTTGTCCGATTTTTAGCGATTTTCCTTGCATAATCTTATATATAATAAAATCCGAGAGTAAACATTGTATGTAGCTAGGTTTGTAGGTAGGTCTGTGACCACCAATCTTTTTGCGCCCGTCGCTCGATCGCATTGCGACGAGACGGTTCGTCGCACACCTACCTAATTTTGCTTACGGCTTCACTAGGATAGATCCTAACACGCCTCGGAGCGATTTTTTCGAAATTCGAATTAGAAAAGGTTTTATTTTATGTTTTGTCCGATTTTTAGCGATTTTTCTTGCATAATACGTAATAACACCGGTCATTGCACTCGAAGTAAAACGATATTTGCATCATCGGACAGAGGAGAAAATTTTCTTTCGAAAACAGTTTGTTTTGACTATGTAACATATTTTGCCGATTTTTGGGGAATTTTTAAAAATAATTTCTCTTTTGACGAAGTTTGCGCAAAATAATTTTAAAACCGTTGCATCTTTAATTCTATCCGTCATAACTTTTTTATATTGTGGCTAAAGACGGAGCATACAATTCGCCCACTTTTAAAAGAAGAACGGAGGAAAAATATAAATTAGGAGATTTTTTACGAATTTTTATGTAAAGAAGGATTTTTATTTCAAAAAAAGCTGCTTCAAGATTTCGGTATGATATCTTCCGCTATGGTTGTCTTGGGAACAGTAACAATGAATAAAATTGCCAGTTGAAAAAAATAAATAAAATTACTTTAAAATAACTGAATTTTCGCATGCGAAATCTACATCATTTTCGTGTAACGAGTTTAAAACCCCTTTCGAAACTCAATCAGAATAATGGAGTCACACGCACCTACGAAATAATTCCATGTTTCATATTACGTTGCCAGAAAAAGAAATGAATGCTGTTTTTTAAACAATGAATTACCCAGCATTATTTTCGATTGAGTTTTTAAACGGGACACATTTTCGAATTGCAAGAAATATTTTGCGGAGCTAAATACGTCAATCTGACAAGAATTGTGCATAAAAATGTATGGAATGCTGTTTTAATGGCAACGATAAAGTGAAACGATTATCGTTTATGCTAATGCGTAAATTGCAAAGAATCGCCAAACAATAAAAGACTACATTCGTAGCAAATATCTAAACCGTTTCTTTAAATTAAGCATTAAAGATGGAAAAACGAAAATATATTGGTATCAGTAAAAGAAAGTATAAGTAATAGTTAGTAGATATGCTAGGGCAATATTGATCAAAGCACAATATACTGCATTAATAAATACTTCGTGAAACTATTCGTTTCTATTCGTTTTTCAACAGCCGTCTTACATCACAGCTAACTAAACATTAAATAATTTTAAGTCGCGTTAATATATCCCGCGGTAGTTTTCACAGAAAACACAGTATCTGAACTTTTTTTTTCTTGGAGATTCTGTTTTGTCACAAGTAGTTATGGTCACATTTTAGGAAAATTTTCTCCTCTTGCTTTGCGAAGAGCGGGTACACAACTATTTAATTATAAAATAAAACGGTTCTCCACATCATGTAGTATCTAAGGTATGAATGGCATAACTTAAATCTAAAAAAGAGTATGATGCAGAAATGAGACATTTTGAAAATTAGGAATTTTCACTGCAAACCGTAACGCTTTTTTCTTTTCTGATCGTGAATGACACCGACACAGTTTTTTCCGTCATGATATTAACAATGGTCACAGGTCAGTACTTATACTAACTTTACGAATAACTAATGAGTAGTTTTACGCCAAGAGTCAAGTCATTTTGTTTATTTTTAGATTCCAAACCATTGGAATCAATTCGAATTATACATGTAAGAAATATTTTCGTTCCCTGCCGTGCGGAGAACGGGCACGCAGCTAGTACGTAATAACGCCGGTAATTGCACTCGCAGTAAAACGATGTTTGCATCATCGTATAGAGGAAAAAAATTTCTTTCGAAAACAGCTTGTTTTGACTATGTAACATATGTTGCCGATTTTGGTGAATTTTTAAAAAGAATTTCTCTTTTGATGACGTTTGCGTAAAATAATTTTATAACTGTTGCATCTTTCATTCTATCAGTCATAACTTTTTTATATTTCGGCAAAGAACGGAGCATACAATTCTATCAATTTTAAAAGAAGAACGGTTGAAAAATATAAATTAGGAGATTTTTTGCGAATTTTTATGTAAAGAAGGATTTTGAATTCATAGCAGCTGTTTCAAGATTCCGGTATGATATCTTCCGCTATGGTTGTCTTGGAAACAGTAACAATGAATAAAATTGACATTTGAAAAACATAAATAAAATGACTTTAAAATAACTGAGTTTCCACATGTGAAATCTACGTCATTCTGATGTAACGAGTTTAAAACCCCTTTCGAAACTCAATCAGAATAACGAGCTAACAAACAAAACATACTCCACGCACGAAATAATTCCCTATTTTATATTACGTTGCCAGAAAAAGAATTGAATGCTGTTTTTTTCAAGAAGGAATTATCCAGCATTATTCTCGATATAATTTTTAAACGGGACACGTTTTCGAATCGCTGGAAATATTTTACGGTGCTAAATACGCCAATCTGACAAGAATTCTGCATAAAAATGTTTGGAGAGCTGTTTTAATGGCAGCCATAAAGTGAAATGATTATCGTTTTTGCTAATGCGTAAATTACAAAGAATCACCAAAGAATAAAAGACTACATTCGTGGCAAATATCTAAACCGTTTCTTTAAATATAGCATTAAAGAGGAAAAAGCGAAATCATATAGTATTGGTATCAGTAAAAGATAGTATAAATAATAGTAGATATACTAGAGGAATATTGATCAAACCATCATATGCCGCATTAATAAATATTTCGTGAAACTAAAAGTGCTCAGTTCGTTTTTCAACAGCCGTTTTACAGCACAGCTAACTAAACATTAAGTAGGTAATTCTACGTCGCGTTAATATATCCCGCGGTAGTTTCAACAGAAAAGACTGTTCTTGAACATTTTTTTTCTTGGAGATTCTGTTTTGTTACAGGTAGACATGATCACATTTTAGGAAAATGTTCTCTTCTTGCCTTGCGACGAGCGGGTACACAACTATTTAATTATAAAATAAAACGGTTCTCCACATCATGTAGTATTTAAAGTATTAGTGGCATAGATTACATCTAAAAAAGAATATGGTGTAGAAATGAGACGATTTGAAAATTAGGAATTTTCACTGCAAACCGTCACGCTTTTCTTTTCTAATCGCGATTGACACCGGCATAGTTTTTTGCGTCATAATATTAACAAGGGTCTCAGGTCAGTACTTATACTAACATTACAAATAACTAATGAGTAACGTTACGCCAAGAGTCGAATCATTTGCTTATTTTTAGATTCCAAATCACTGGGATCAATTCGAACTATACATGTAAGAAAAAGTTTCGTTCCCTACCGTGAGGAGAACGGGCACGCAGCTAGTATATAATAATCACTGGCTTCAGATGCGTTTTAATTACATAATTGTCTCAGAATACTATTTCGTAATTAATATAGGCAATTGTTTTGAAGCGAAGTAATGTCGTGTTACTATTTTGCCCAAAATCTGTATTTTAAGAAATATTAGTAAATTTAGAAGAATGTAGTTTATGTGAATGAAATATTTAAAGTGTTTATTTATAATGACGATCATACTCAAACAAGAAGTATTTACATTTATTTCATGCTGCAACAAATTTTAACACAGCTTTAAATTTAACAAGAAAGATAAATCATGCCAAACGCATAGATTATAAAACACTTTCCAACACAAAAATGTTTTTGCGACAAATCTGGCGATTATTTTCCTTAAAACTAGAGAGATTTTGCAGTTAAGATAATGTTGTATTATCACTATAAACACAATTTTATGAGACCCTGTAAAAAATCTTTAATTTTTTCCCACGTTTAAGTGAAGAATATAAAAATTTTATACTCATTGTCTTGTGCTAGAAATGTATTAGTGTCTCTCAAATGAATTCAGTGCCAAGTGTCACTGAGATTTTAGTGCCAAGGAAGCCAGTGAGAAACAGGATTCTCTCTGAATAAGATTTATTAAGATGGCAAGCAAACTGGTCGCCGGAGGCGGCTAGTAGCTTAATATAATCAGATTAGATATTTTTCGAGGTACTTACGTATTATCCTGGTGGCCCGCCAAGACGAGCAATTTTTCGCCAAGATAAATGCCGGACTCACGAAATTATTTATGGTTCAGAATATTATTTTTGACAGTTTGTCAGCAAATTTGAGGAAAAAATAGTTTGGCGTTAATGACCGCAGGGATAATACGTAAGTACCTCTCTCGATTTATCGCCGAATATTGAAAATATCGCCAAGTTCGGTTAATTTTTCAAAGCATTGTTTTCGCATCCTATTTGGCAATGTATCTCAAAAGTCGCAATATTGGCGACTTTTGGTGAAATTTTTGAGGAAGGCACTCGATCATCGTCGGATTTTTAGATAATCATATTATAAGATAGTATTATATGCTTTAAATAGGTGCCTGTCTCTAAACTGCCACTGACCGCATTGTATTGAAATTATTTTGAGTGCTTCATTAGAAAAACTATTAACTATACAGACATTATTTTCGATGGAATGCTTAATCTTGTAATCCTTAATAACATATATCAATTTTGTTTCATTTCAAATAGCAGAATATCTCTAAAACGAGAAGTCCGTTGTGAAGGTAATTACAACAGGTGCTAGAAAAAACATTTGACGAAAGTATGTCTATACTCAATATATTTAATCTTCGTCTACCTAAAATAAATAACTTCATATTCAATTTTTATTATGTATGCAAATCGAATTTGGAAACGTGCGAAATCGAAAGATTTCGTTTTTTGTACACAGCAAGGAGGTGTACACCATTGACATCTAATTCGGTAGACGGCTCATCCAGCAACCTTTCGTATGCCAAATGTTACGATCACGTGACCCTGGTACTCAGCGGCCAGAATTGATACCACT
>JAWZYV010004701.1:0-10845 GCA_038373885.1 Cheiracanthium punctorium | reverse complement strand
AAAACTATTTCTGAAAAATAAGATGCATATATGTATATACATTAAAACCTCTACTAACGGTCACCTCCGAAGACTGGTCATCTCTTAAAACAGACACTGTTAGAAGTTTACAGAATTGAATTGAGACTATTGAATTAACATTATTGTGAACCTCCAAAAAACGGTTGTCTCATATAATGGCCATTATTTTATAGGACCAAACGTAGCTGTTTTTCAGAGGTTTCACTCTATATATGTAGTAGTTACTTGAACGACGCCATCACTACATTAATCAATAGTTTAGAAGCAAACATATATATTCTTTTAACTACAATGACGCGCTACAATCACCTAAAAAATAAACGTTACAGTAAATACTTCCACTAACTTCATTTACTACAAATACCCCAACCATTTATTTAGGGACAATTGACATGACAAACTGATACGCTTCCCTACCCATGAACATGGAAATTGATGGATACTTGATAGATAATATCAAGAAATAACTTTGAAAGCATTAAAAAATAAACTTTAAAACTATATGCTTGGAACATCTTACACTCCCACCCCTCATCCATTCATTTGTGTATAAATTTTCGTGCTTTGAAATGCATTGATTCATTTGAAATCAGCTTCTTTGATTACTGTTTTTACTTGATTGATAGCAATCGTTCTTATAAATCTTTCTTTTTTCAACATTAATATTTTATTTTGTACAGTTACTTAATTTTAAAGTATGTCCTTGGATGGAATTGATTGAAAATAATTATTGTTACCTATGATTTAAAAAACATACTCAAGAATTTATTTTTCATTAACATTTCGTAGCAGAATTTTTTTTACCACTTAACAGGGCCAAGGTCGTCGAAAGAAGCTAGTACTATATCATAAAATTACTGAATTTTTTAAGTAATTAAGTAATTTTTTTTAAGTAATTTTAAGTAAGGTATTGTATTATTAAAAACAAAAGAAAGTTTTTACAAATACCAAATATATTTCATAAATAAACTGGTTTTTTCTGTAAATTCCTTAAATCAAGCTGTAAAAAAAATGGTTAACGTCTGCTACAATGACAGAAATATACCGTCGACAAAACACGGGGAATCTGGAAAAATTACAGATTTCTTGAGTATCTAAAAAAAAAAAAAAAAAAAAAAAAAATACAAAACATTTCTATAAAATAAACGGAGAATTTTAAAATTTTAAAAAATACAGAAGAAATCAGTAAAACGCATAGATTTCTGTAAAAGAAACAGAGACTCTTGTACAAAATTACGGAAGACTTCTGTAAAACACACAAAATATTTCTGTAAGATAGATGGAGAATCTGTAAAATATTACGGAAGACTTCTGTAAAACACACAGAAGTTTCCTGTAAAATAAACAGCGGGAATCTGTAAAAATTATGGAAGACTTCTGTAAAACATACAGAAGATTTCTGTAAAATAAACGGATAATCTCTAAAACATTACAGAACATTTCTGTTAAATATACGGAAATAAACTGGCGTCCTGGCTGACAGTTTTTTTCTGTAAATTTGACAGACTTTTTTTTTTGCAGTGTAACAACAATGGAGAATTTTCTGAAGAGCAATGCATTTAGCATGGTACTCTACATTAAAAAAAAATCCGCAAAGATCTATTTATTCATAGTTTCAACGTTTGTAACTCTCCATCATAAAGGTTGTTAACAGGCATTCTGAAACTTTCACTAGTTTATCGCGTAAGTTCTTAGTTTTCATCTTTCTCATAAGCTGAGAAATGCAAACTAGTCAGTTTTGTGAAACAAGGGCAGCTTTGCAATTCTCGGTGATGAATAAAAAGTCACCCAACGTAACATACGATTTGCTTTATAAATATTTATCTAGAGATGTATATTTATTTCTGTATATCACTTTGCTTTTGCTTGAATGGATGATCATATCTATGAAGGAGTTGGGATATAAAGAAAAAAAACTTTAGCTGGTAAATCGTAATAAAAAATACAATCATGTCGTATTTTTGTCCTCTCGAAGACAAATCTATAAAGGTAGATCGAATTCTCTTTTATTTTCGTTCATACAAAAACCTGAATTTATATCCTCGAGAGAGTTAAGAAAAGGTCAAGAATTTCTTTTAGAATGCAATATTTATTTGTGCTCAGTCCTTCTCAAACACCGCTGTAAAGATTACCAAAGTTTTTTTTTTTTTTTTTTCTATGGAATAAAAGTTCCAAAAGAAAGTTTTCGATTGCTCTTTGTGTACATATATCCCCCCAAAAGGACGTATAACTAATTAAATAATTAGGGTATAATATTTATTTAAAATATAACCCGAGATTAGTTTTATCCTGAAATATTAAAAATTATTTTGCTAACTTACTAGCTATTTTTGAAGGAATAACATTTAGTATATGTGTCAAGTACTGGTCAATATGCTGTTTACTTATGCTTTAGTACTATATTTCTTATTACGAAATGAAATATTTAAAAAAAGATTTTATAAGAGTCATTTCAGTTTTAAAAGCTCAATGAAAAACTATTATAAGAAGAAGACATTTTAAAGCTTAAAATATTCTCTAAAAGGTTATTTTAAAACATACTTAATCCAAATAGGCGAGTAACTTATTTTGCTAAAGTAACAGAAATTATAAATCAACATCGGTTTTCTTAACAATATGGCATTATAAGAAATTTTTATTGTGAGTTCAAATTTCTCTATAAATTTTCTTAAATTATATGAATTTTATAGAAAATTTTTGAAAAATTAATTTTTGTAATATGAAAAGGTACTATGATAATTAAAATTTTTCCTATTAAAATTTTTTATAGGTCCCTGAATTTCAAATAATCCGTTACTCTGAATGTACTTATTTTTATAGTATTAGGTGAACAGAATTTAAATTTACACTAAAGGGATGCTACTTGAAATGAAAATAAAATACTTGAACTGAAATTCAGATATAACTACGCCTAAAAAATGTATACTTTAAAATCTTTTTCGGTTTTATGAACAAAATGAAGATATGCAGTATATGCTGTGTAAACCAAGTACAGAAATAAGACGTAAAATCCTACTTAGTATGCAATAGCAGCATCCCCGAATGAAAGAACAAGGATCATAGAGAGTGGTAAGGTGAAACATTTTGGAGAAAAAGGTGTTAAATAATATGTATAAACCTACTACCTCTAGTCATAGTACGGAACTAATTTTTTTTTCAAACCTGTTCTTCAAACCTTTTTTTCAACCTATTTAAAACTAATGTAATTTTATTTTTATTTTTAAATATAATAGTGTTAGGCAGGATTCTCATTTAATATCTTATATGATAAATATCATACTAATTCGCATTTTTTTTAAAGCAATTCAAAGTTATAAATTTTTATTTGTAGTAATCTCGATTTTGAACGAAAATATATTGGTATTCAGAGTTAACATGATTTATAATTTTTACTTGCTACGCAACCGTTTCTCGCACGGGAAGAAGCGAATGTTTTCCTAAAGTGAGTTCATTACTATCTGTGACAAAATAGAATCTCAACAAAACAAAAAAAAAGAAAAAAAGAAAAAAGAAAACGTTAAGGTAGTCCATTCTGTTGAAACTATCGCGGGATATATTAACGCAGCTTAGGATTATTTATCGTTCAGTTAGTCGTAAGACGAGCGTTGTAAAATGATGAATAGGACACTTTTAATTTCACGAAACATTTATTAACATGGTATATTTTGATTTAAACCGTATTATCCTAATAAATATACTAATACCACGTACGAGTTTACTGTCTATTACTTATATTAATACTATCTCTCTTCATTTCTCCCTCTTTAAAGCTTAACTTATAGAAACAGCTTAGATATTTACCACCAATGGTAGCTTTTTTATCCTTTGGTGTAATTTACGCATTAACATAATCATTCTCTATTATGAATGCCGTTAAAACAGTTCTCCATAATTTTTTTGCACAATACCTGTGAGATCGGCGTGTTTAGCACCACAAACTATTTCATCTCGCCGTGTTGGAAACATCCGAACAGTACCAATTTAACTAATTAAATCCTCCATGGTTGAGTCTCGTGTAAAACATCAAACTGTGTAATCTCGAGGAGCTATTTAGAATTGTTCAAATTGCGAATTGGGCGTTAATTGTATTGGAGAGTCCCCGTTGTTCTGTGAGACTGTGTTGATGGCTGATGAAGACCGGAGATTATTTCGGTCGAAACGATCGTCCCAAATGATAAGTACCTTTTTATGTGTGTTTTTTACTCAAAGGTTCTATTTATTTTATCTTTTAACACCAATGTTTTGAGTGTTTTTTCTGTAATAAAGAATGATATTTATCAGTAAAAAAATTTCAATCCTCTTTAAGAATATATATATATATATGTGTGTGTGTGTGTGTAATATAAAATAGCTAAACTTGCGTAGTATGGAATCCCAAGTAATTCATCGAGCAAGTGATAGCACATAATAACAATTAAAAAATTGGAACGAATAAAAAATGGAAATCCAGTGGCCATAAATATTGTAGAAAACAGAGCTATCAAAGCTAAAGGAAAGTGGGAAAACAAGCCAGGTGAGAACACGTGGGCTTAAGCCTAACTTCATGAACCCAAACAAAGAAGTGAAGATGGAATGGAAAATTGAAATGGAGTACTCTATTATGAAGTACCACCATACTCACATTTATTTTAAAAGAAAAACAAAAATAGCCAGGTTTCTGCAGGTTACCTGACAAAAGGACCCGTTTTTCGTAACCTGGGGTACGACCATAGCTAAAAGGAAAAAAAAAAAAAAAGTGGAAGCGAACCAAACATGAAGGTCGAAGCTCAGCGATGTAGCCAGTACTAGAAATTGATGCCAGCAGAGAAAATTAAGTGACATAAATAAAACAGCTAGAGCCAGGGAGTAAAAATGTAGAGAAGAAAGAGAGAGAAGAACAAGAAGAAAAATAGAAAACAACAACAACGACAAAAAACAGACTAAATTGCTGCCAAAGCCATGCAGTTAATATATCAAGAAATACAGAAAATGGATGGCGAAAATTTTTTTATTTTAAATATCAATTACTCTAGCATAGCTAGCCGATGAGCAACATAGTACAAGCTTTATATATATACGAGCTGCGTGCCTGTTCTCCTCTGCACGGTAGGGGACGAAATTTTTTCTTACATGTATAGTTCGAATTGATTCCAGTGATTTGGAATCTAAAAATAAGCAAAATGATTTGACTCTTGACGTAAAGTTGCTCACTAGTTATTCGTAAAGTTAGCATAAGTACTGACCTGAGACCATTGTGATATTATGACACAAAAAACTATGTCCCTGTCATTCGCGATCAGAAAAAGAAAAGCTTGACGGTTCCTGAAAATTTCTAACTTTCAAAATGTCTCATTTCTATATCATACTCTTTTTTAGATTTAAGTTACACCATTAATATCTTAGATACTACATGATGTGAAGAACCGCTTTATTTTATAAGTAATAGTTGTGTACCCGCACTTCGGAAGGCAAGAAGAGAACATTTTCCTAAAATGTGACCATAACTACTTGTGACAAAACAGAATCTCCAAGAAAAAAAAAAAAGTTCAGGTACAGTCTTTTCGGTGGAAACTACCGCGGGATATATTAACGGGACTTAAAATTATTTAATGTTTAGTTAGCTGTGATGTAAGACGGCTGTTGAAAAACAAATAGAAACGAATAGTTTTACGAAGTTTTTATTAATGCAGTATATTGTGCTTTGATAGGTATTGCCCTAGCATATCTACTAACTATTACTTGTACTATGTTTTATTGATACCAATATATTTTCGTTTTTCCATCTGTAATGCTTTATTTAAAGAAACGGTTTAGATATTTGCTACGAATGTAGTCATTTACTGTTTGGCGATTCTTTGCAATTTTTGCATTAGAGCAAAAACGATAATCGTTTCACTTTATCTTTGCCATTAAAACAGCTCTCCATACATTTTTATGCATAATTCTTGTCAGATTGACGTATTTAGCACTGCAAAATATTTCTTGCGATTCGAAAGCGTGTCCCGTTTAAAAACTCAATCGAAAATAATGCTGGGAAATTGATTGTTGAAAAAACAGCATTCAATTATTTTTCTGGCAACGTAATATAAAATATGGAATTATTTCGTACGTGCCGTATGTTTTGCTTGTGACTCCGTTACTATGATTGAGTTTGGAAAGGGGTTTTAACTCGTAACATCAAAATGACGCATACGAAAAACCAGTTATTTTAAAGTTATTTTTTTTCAACTGGCAATTTTAATCATTGTTGCTGTCACCAAGACAACCAAACCGCAAGATATCATGCCGAAATTTTTAAGCAGCTACTTTTGAATTCAAAATCCTTCTTTACATAAAAATTCGTAAAAAAATCTCCTAATTTATATTTTTCCTCCGTTCTCCTTTTTAAAGTGGGCGAATTGTATGCTCCGTCTTTTGCCGAAATATAAAAAAGTTATGACGGATAGAGTTCAAGATGCAGCAGTTTTAAAAATATTTTAAGAAAGTCATCGTCAAATTAAATTTTATTTGAAAATTTCCCAAAAATCTGAAAATTATGTTACACAGTCCGAACAAACAGTTTTTAAAAGAAAATGTTCTCCTCTATCTGATGATGTAAATTTCGTTTTCTTGCGAGTGTAATTACCGGCGTTATTACGTATTAAGCGAGAAAAATCGCTAAAAATCGGACAAAACATAAAATAAAACATTTTCTAATTCGAATTTAGAGAAAATCGCTCCGAGGCGTGTTAGGATCTGTCCTAGTGAAGCCGAAGGCAAAATTCGGTAGGTCTGCGACCAACCGTCTCGGCGCAATGCGATCGAGAGACGCGCGCAAGAAGATCGGAGGTCACAAACCTTCCTACCTACTTACATACCTACATACATAGCTGCATACAATGTTTACTCTCGGATTTTATTATATAAGATATATCTTATAAATAAAAATGAAATTCTGTTTGTTTGTTTGTTTGTTTGTTTGTTTGTTCGTTTGTTTGTTTGTTTGTTTGTGGATTTGAGTGGTATACAAATCCACAAAAATGGACCTATCGGCCTGAAATTTTGCACAGATATGTAAAATAATATAGAATAAATCATAGTCCACTTTAAAACTTTGAAAGTCCACCCGTTCCCGGAATTTAAGAGATTTTTTATGTTCTCCACGCAAAAATCTTTCCGTAATTGTAACCCCTGTAGTGAAAAAAGTGTGAAATAAGGATCGTGGTTGCCATGTGTGGCGATTTTGCCGAATAAGATGTTTTAAATTCTCAAAGTAAAAATAAAAGAATAATAATGATTTTTTTTTTGTTAGTTTATATTCGTAAGGTTATATTTTTTTCAATTATAATATCGTGTGCATGGGAAATCGGAGCAGGAATGAAATGTTTTATACGCAAAACAATAAGAATTGAAGATTTCCGAGGCTAATATGTTAAAATTTTTTAGTTTGGCGAAAAAATAAAATGGCTCAAATGCCGAGAAAGTGAGTTCTAGCGGTTTGCACAGTTTCAGGCTTGGCGCAATTTACTGAGAGATTAAGGAAACGGATTTTTGAAAACAAGTGCAAAGGTTTTATTAGAATACAGCGTTAAATTTTAATGATCCGTGCGAAAATAATGCAGTTATTAAGGGATTTCAAGCGATCTATCTTCAGCATTTTCGCGATTTTGAGGAGGATTCTAACGCTTGGCGCTATTTATCGTAATTTAATCGTCTGCTATTTGGGTTATGAATACACCTGCGTATAAGTTTTTGAAATTTTCATTCAGTTGGAAAGAAAGGATGTTAGAAATATCAATTTTAATTTTGTTTAATCACACTCATGAATAATGATACACTTTTCAACTTAATGAAAGAAGGAACGGAAATAGGGAATACCCATGGATTATAACTCTTTTTATATATAGCACTTTAGTGCGTATTTAAAAATCTGAAAGTGTGTCAGATTTTCTATGATTCTAGCGCTTGGCGCAATTTAATGAGAGGGTATTTTTAAAAACAAGCGTAGGTTATCTTATAAATAAAAATGAAATTCTGTTTGTCAATTTGTTGATTTGGGTAGTATACAATTCCACTAAAATGGACCTGTCAGCCTGAAATTTTACACAGATATGTAAAATAATATAGAATAAATGATAGTGAACTTTAAAACTTTGAAACTCCACTTAAAAACGCTTTCCTCCTGAATGGTTCTCTTAATTTCCGTTCCCGGAATTTAAGAGATTTTTATGTTCTCCACGCAGAAAGCTTTACGTAATATTAACCCCTGTAGTGAAAAAAGTGTGTGAAATAAGCATCTTGGTTGCCATATGTGGCGATTTTGCCGAATAAAATGTTTTAAATTCTTAAAGTAAAAATAAAAGAATTATAATGATTTTTTTAGTTTAATTTTTAGGTTATTTTTTTAATTATAATATCGTGTGCGCATAAGAAATGAGAGTAGGAATGAAATGTTTTATACGCAAAACAATGAGGATCGAAGATATCCGAGACTAATATGTAATTTTTTTTAGTTTGGCGAAAAAAAAATGGCTGATAGGCCGATTTTTAGAGAGTGAGTTCTAGCGGTTTGTACAGTTTTAGGCTTTTTGGCGCAATTTACTGAGAGCTTAAGGGAATAGCATTTTTGAAAACAAGTGTATAGGTTTTCTTAGAATACAGCATTAAATTTTAACTATCCGTGCAAAAATGATGCAGTTATTAGGGCATTTCAAGCGATGTAGCTTCAGAATTCTCGCCAATTGACTACATTGATTTAACTTGGGGGAAATCCGCCAAATTTCAGAAAATTGAAATCTTCGCATTTAGTACATCGAGGTAACGATGAATAAAACATGTTATAGTTGATAATTTAAAAAATGCGGCTGTATTGAGGGATTCCACTTTTCAAATAAATGCCTGGCGGTCGAACCATTTCCCATTTTGAATGCTGCTAAGTCAATGCTTCGAATGATTCCCTGAAAAAGCTCTTGCAAAATGGCGTATGCTGGCACTTTCGCGAGGCTTAGATTTGAAACTGGATTTTACTTGAGACTGGTATATACGTATAATAAGACTGGTTATAGATAAAAATGAATGTTGGTATGTGTGTAGGAGGTTGAAAAACTCCAGCACCGTTTCACCGATCACCATGAAATTTGGTTCACCTAAGTCTTTTATCATGGAGAAGGTTTTTATGCTATCCGTTTTCCTCTAACTTTTCACTAGGTGGCGCAGCAGAACGTCGAATTCTATTCCGTTTAGCCGTTTGCTATGCGAATATCGTCCAACCAATTTCGATGAAATTTGGTACACGCGAATATTAGAACACGGAGAATATTTTTCACTATCCATTTGCTGTAACTTACCGCTAAATAGCGCTGCAACGCATCAACTTCTATACCGTTCGACCGATCGGCATAAAATTTTTTATACTTACACATTTCAGAACGAAGAATATATTCTAATTGCGTTACTTTTGATGTTACTCACCACTAGATGGCACTGCAATGCATTATTATTTTAACTCGCCACTAGATGACGCTGCAGCAGGCCAAATTTTTGACCATTCAAACGGTGGCTATGAAAATCAGTATACATAGCTATTTGAACAATAAGAATATTTTGGCGTTATCCATTTTGCTATAACTCGCCACATGACGGCGCTGTAGCAAATCATTACTTTAATTAACCACTAGATGGCCCTGCAGTGTATCACTTCTTGACTGTGCGAATGATCGCTATGAAAATAGGTATACATAGATATTTGAACACGGGGAAGAGTTTGGCACGATCCATTTTCCTATAACTTGACACTAGATGTCGCGTCAACACATGAACTTCAAGACTATTTAGCCGATCGTCATGAAAATTCGTATACATCGATATCTGAATGCGAAGAATATTTTTGAAGTATCCGTTTTGCTAAAATTCGCCACTAGATAGTGCTACGCCGCATCGCCTTCTGCACCGTAAAAACGATTGCCTTGAAATTCAGTATGCATGATTATTGAACACTATATAACGCGATATCCATTTTGCTATATCTCTTTATTACAATAAATAGTAATCACAGCAAATATTAATATCAAAAAGTCCATTCATTCCCGTGCGAAGAACGGGTACTTCAGCTAGTATATATATATAGATAGATAGATAGGTAGATACATATATATATATATATATATGTACTAGCTGACCCGGCAAACATTGTTTTGCCATTAAATTATTCCTAGGATTATTTTAGTAGAAAGAAATGACTAACTTATTGTAAGTTTGTGAGGATGTGGTATATGAGTGGAAGAGGCACGGAGCTCTGTGAACGATGCTGGAATATAAAAATAACACAATACCAAACATTTGTATTTTTAATTCATTGTAATGTATTCTTTAAATTTATATATATCGCTAATTACAATAATTTTACAAAAAAAAATAAAATCAATCTCTTAACGGAATGAGTGTACAATATTTTTTGTTACCCCACCTTTAGCTAATACAAACAAACTGGATGGTTTGCCCACTCGAGAGCATGCCACGTATAATTGTCCGTGTGAAAAACATGGTGTGCTCAAATCTAAGCCACAAACAGACATAGTTTGGCCTTGAGACTTATTGATAGTCATTGCAAATGCCAATCTTATTGGAAATTGAAGACGTTTAAATTGAATTGGCACATCCGTGGGTATAATAGGGATCCGTGGTAGTAATATACTTTCACCTCGAATTTGCCATTTAAAATGACGGCTTCGACAACATTTTTTCATTAGTTTTTTAATAACTAATCGCTTGCCGTTACACAGCCGTGGTGGGTTCAAATTACGAAGCAAAATAACCGGAGATCCAACCTTCAGTTGTAAGTTATGCGTCGGCATACCTGGTAAATCT
>JAWZYV010004700.1:0-12133 GCA_038373885.1 Cheiracanthium punctorium | reverse complement strand
ATGGAGCCTTCTCCTCCTTATACCTCTTCCTCCTCCTTCCTCCTGGAGTACGAGAGGGTCGGACTTACCAGGCGCAGTCTTCTCCATTTTCGTCCGTGCGGCATTCACCCTGAAATTACACAAAATTGTTTTTAGCCCCTTTTCTCCGGGATAGAACTGCAACTATGTACAGGGTGTCCCAACAGGACTGGATGAGCTCTGGACAACCCGATTCTTCTCGCGGAGAGCCTACTCTCTTAAAAATTTAGAGTGACATTGTCACTCTTACAAAAAGTCACCGGCAAATGATCCCAGATAGAGTGAGATAAGAGTGAGAAAACTGCATTATGACTCTTCATCGATAGGATTCTGTCACCCTAACTGCAAGAGTGAGACAATGTCACTCTTAGAGTAAGGGTGAAGGCGCTATCTGCTCACTCTAGCGAGAGAGTCACCACATTTCCCATGATGCGTTCACTTCAGCAGGAGTGAGTGCGTTGCTTCCATACTCAAACGACGCCATATTGGAATTGGACTGCAGTTGCGAAAGTACCAACTGCATACAAGTAATGGAATACTTTTAGCTAACACAAGTAAGTAAAACCTTATAACTTTTCAATTATTGTAAATGTTATTTAAAATTTGATAATTCACAACATATAAGATACATTGATTCAGTGTCGGATCCATTAGGACTCCAGCTCTTCCGACAGACATTGCTTTGGTTAGGGTTAACATTTTGCTTTACTATACATTTTGTTTTTAAGACTTAAACAAGCCTGCTTCTTTTAATTTTATACCCTTCCGAGAAATTGATCTTTGGATCCGCCTCTATACTTGATCGTAGTATGTTATTTATGCTTATATAGCTGAAATCTTGCATTCGTTTTTTGTTTCTGTATATAATATTTGAGCATGTTTTGATGCGTGTTTGTAAATCGGTGGTGCAGTCAGGATTTTATTTCGGGGGTGGAGAGGGCTCTAACCTGTGTATCAAATTGTAAGCAAGCTGTTTCAACTGTAGCCTCAGTATCAAATTTTAAACTAAGTAAAGGGTCAGATTTTTAGGAAGGATACGCGCCTGTTGCAAATAGTATAAACAAAATTTTAAATCAAAAGCAGAAAATAATGATCAATTATATATTGTATGCAATTTATATTGAAATAAATTATAAACGTGGGACAAAAAATATTTTGTGATTAAATTTCAAATATGTCTATGTGCATCATTTTATCTTATTGCACATTCTAGCACAGATTCACGCTTAGAATATACATATATACGTTGATTAGATCAAAATAACCGCTCTGTTGTTGTGGTGTAATATTTCCCTCTCCACTTTTTACACATACACAAACCTCTCTCTCATATGGTAAAAGTGGATAATTTACGATCGAACACACCCAGATGGCCTCAGGAAAGTCCACTTTTAAATCAGGGAAACCAGCTGAAAGTAGCAGGTGATTCAGAATGTGTATGAGCTTTCATTAGTAGTCACGAAAAACACAAGGGATACTTAGTCGCTTGTAAACTGATTCAACCGCGGAAAAAAAGTTATTGTTTTATGCGTGTTAAATGCGAGATTTTTGGAATTGAAAAGTTTGTATACTGTTTAAGGATAATTCAAATAGTATAGTAACGGATAAGTTTAATCATTACTGGTAATAAATGTAAGGTGTTTACAATATTAAATTTAGTAATACAGATATTAATTTTAGAGCCTTGCAGATTTTGGTATGGTAGATTTTTATGTCTTCTGTTTGTGTATCAATATTGGTAAATAAAATTCTCAAATTGGTAAAACTTACCTTTTTAGCCTAGATACCAATTCAAAAATAATGCTAAATTTTTTTCTCTATTGAATTTAATTAACATATGAAATATATCCACAATATTGGCTATATACTGGAAATGTTTCTGAAGTAATTCCATTACTGATAAAGTTTTTAATAGTAGCAAGTTAGTAGTTAGCCCAAATATCTTTACAATGTGTTCACAATATTAAGTAAAAATTCGAAATATTTATAATGTATTCTTAATATTGACAAGTAATTTTTAAAAATATTTTTATACCATTTTATTATTTTTCTAATGCTAATATACTCAATCCTTCACATTGTTATTATATTGGAAATAAAAACTAATATTGGTAAAAATTAGCAACATTTATCCATTATATTGTCCATGTTAATGAATTAAATTAAATATATTTAAAATGTATCCACACAGTATTGTGTGTATATTATAAATTTCCCTCATATTGTACTAACAAATATTTTTAATGTGTCAGCATCTTAATATCACAGTAATGGTGAATTAAGACTGTTTATCTACTGTACATTATTTCAAAATTTAAAATCTGATAAATAATTTTAGGTGCATTTATGTACAAATTGCTGAAAAATATATTTTAATAATTAAGTCAAATACTACTGAAAATCCTGTGATGATAAGACCATGATTATCACAGGAGCAAGGAGGGCACATGCCCCAGACACCCCATTTTAAGGGGTCCTTAAATTTTTTCAGAATATGAATTTAGTTTATTAAATTTTCATTCTAAGATACTAAATGCCTGGTTTTTTTTTTCTAAAAGTTGGATGTGTGTGTGGCAAAATAGATCCCAAATGGATGAGCCGATTTTAATGTAGTTTGTTTTATTTTAAAGATGGTATAATCAGAACGGTTCTTCATTGTATTTGATAATATTCACTTCATCTATTCCCCTTAAATAAAGCTTACTTTACACTTGTTCAGTCTAAGACAATTCAAATAATATTGTTGACATTCAATTAATTTTGATTGCTGAATTATTTCTGTAATGTTATGGAAAAAGCCATGCTTTGAGTTGCATTTTTTTAAGACTTCATTTTTAATAAAGGTTATTTCACATATTGCATAGGAAATGTTCATAAACTTAAAATTTATCTAGCATATTTCATTTTAAATTCATTTAATCAGAACATATCTTTGCAGATTGAAAAAACATACTTAAGTGGGGGGGGGGGGAGTGAGTTTGGCTTAGGGACGTATCTAAACCTTAAAAATTTCAAGCTGAACTTTCAAAATTACCCACGAATATGTAATTTTCTCCATTTCTTATGTTTACTTATTTCGAGGGTGGCTGAAGCCCCACCAGTCACCCTCTGGCCAAGGACGTACCCAGGAAGGGGGGTGGGGGTCTGTAACACCTCCGAAATTTCAGTTTTTATTAACAAAGCAATAATGGTGAAGTCTTTTTGTGAAAATTTCTGCCTTTTTCATCGTTTGGACCCCCTCCGAAATTTTTGGACCCTCCCAGAATTTTTTTTGGGGTATGTCCCTGCCCCTGCTCTCCTCTCCTAGGGGGGGAGCAAGTTCCCTACCTTGAGCCCCCCCCCTTATGGGTGCCCATATCATTAATGTTATATTTTTCAAGTATTTAATATTATTCTGTGGTTTTCTGAACTTGCAGGTAGCAGAACAGATTTCATTATTTATTGACATTGTTGAGAAAGCAGACAGCATGGATTTCAGAGTTTGGGTCTTCTACTGGGTATCATTAAGGGTAAATAAATTTATGATATTGGTAAAATTTACTTAAAAATTCAAAATAATTTTAATCCTTTTTCTACTGAATTTAAATGAAATGTATCTGCAATATTGGCCTATATTTTGGAAGTAGTTCTGAAGTAGTTCCATTACCAATAAACTTTCAAATAGCACCTCACAGGATTGTAAAACATTGAAAACCCAAACCAGTATTTTTACATAGCAGCAAGTTAATATTTAGCCCAAATGTATTTAAAATGTATCCACAATATTAGGTAAACATTGGTAATATTTCTAATGTATTCCTAATATTGACAAGTAATTAATTTTATAGTATTTTTATTTTTTCATGTTCATATACTTAATTATTCAATATTATCATTAAATTGGAAATAAATACTAATGTAAATTGTAGCAAATTAATATTTACCCATTATATTGTCAATCTTAATGAATTTAAATTAAATTTATTTAAAATGTATCCACAATATTGGGTGTATATTTCAAATATTCCTCATATATATTGCACAAGTATATATTTTTGATATGTTAGCATCTTAATATATTATTACTTGCGAATTATCACTGTTTATCTGTTACACATTATTTTTGCATTTAAAATCTGAAATAATTTTAAATGCATTCATATACAAATTTCTGAAAAATATATCTTAATAAATAAGTCAAATATTACTGAAAAATTTAATGTAATATGATTGTTCCCTGATTATCATGGGCAAGCGGGTAAATACTGTGGAAAATACAGAAAGACAATTGTCAGAGTCGGTGAAGAAACAAAATGTAAGGGGGCCCCCATTTAGACCCATACTTCTGACTCAAGCGACTTTATGTCATAATTGCTGCCTGGATTTGAGATGGGGGGGGGGGGGGACTGAAGCCCTATAGCCACTCATCCCATTACCCCTCGATCTACCACCGAATCATTTGTTCTTGTGATAATGTTTAAATGTAAATTTTAACTGAAGACTCCTACCTTGGGTGGTCATTAGTTAAATATATATAAATTGATAATAAATGAATATTCATATAAATTGGTTGCTTTAGAAAACGAAACTTTTAGAATGTTTTTTATGTACTGAATACTCATTTTCTTGAAATATAGGAGAGTTAATAACAGCGATGACTGGGTGATTTTTCAAGAACCTTTGATAAGGGTGAATACTACTTTGGATGTCTTTAGATATAAGTATGTATTTATTTTTAATTATTTACTGTTTCAGTGTATTTTTAAATTTGGGAGTTAATTTTATATTCATATCATATGTTATAAATGTTCCTTATACACATGTCTGTGTGAATTTTATATTATTATTATTATTTGCATTGCAAAGCATCCCATTTTAGAAGAATGTATATCTTAAGCACTGAATCAGATGGGTAGTAGATTTCTCACAAAAATTGTGTTTCATTAAGTGTCTCACTGAGTAGAAACAAAATGTTTCAATCAAGTTATATTATTTTTTTTTTTTTACAAGAAATAATGCAATTTCTGAAACAGGTTTTAAAAGAATTCAACTATGTCAGAAATATTGAAAATTCAGAATTTCTCTTCACAAGCTGTATTTATGGCAATACAAATGGTTAATTTATAGAAGTGAAATACTCAGAGAAAAATTTATAACATATTGTATTGTCCAGAGGAGAATTAGCCATCAGATACAGTTTCCACTTTCGTGAATTTCTCCCTAAAAATGGGATAAGACCTGCAGTTTTGTTGTTCTATAAAAGTTCATCATGCTGTCTATGAAGAAGCATTCTGAATTATACCGAGTTTTTGAGAAGCCTGTCTTTAAAGCTTGCAGAGCCAAGTGATGAATAAAATATGTTACAAGAAAAAACTGATTGATTTTGGCTGTTTATCACTTTATTATCTTTTTATTTTCTAGTACTCTGAACTGGTCCTGTGGAAAACCATTGAATTTTTGTCAGTGGCATGCTGTAAAAGAGAAGAAACTATTGGCATTATAAGTGGTATTCATATTTTTGTTTTATTTGTTTATTTATTCTTTAAATGTTCTTAATTACTAGTTCAAAGTCTGCATACTTTTGATCTCTGCGGTCTAATTTTTTCAAAGCTTGTATCGCATAATTTCATAATTGTCAATAACTTTTTTTTTTTTTTTTTTTGAGATGTTTACTTTTTTGTTTAGTTTATTTTTATTCTTATTTTCCAAATTGATTTATATGTTTTTTTTTTTAGTTTTTTTTCCCTAAAGTGATGTTACTTTGGGGCAGTTAGTGACTATGTATTAAATTTTATAAATTTCATGTAAATTGAGAAAGTCTTAGGGCTGTTTAAAAGAAAAAAAAGTATAACTTTTGGTAAAGTTACATCAATGAGTAAACAATAAATATATCTATATCAGTAAAATTCCAATGTGGTATTCTTTATTAAAGCATTGACCCAGGCAACTCTTTAGTATATATTTTATGTTATGCTATATTCTGTCATTTATTTAATCTACTATTATATGTAAATTTATTTATGTCATGATTGACTATTTGACACCAAGTTAATAAATTGCTTGCAAAATCAAGTCTTATTTGCAACATTTTATGAAGTAACAATGAAATACAAGTATAAAATCAATTATTCGTCTTCAGATTCAATTTTTACTCAGCACCTACAACTCTGAAAATAGTTGTAGAAACTTGAACCATCCTGTAACTTTTATTATATTTATCATTAATGTATTATTACTGTTGTCATGGTTGTTGTTAAAATGTAAATGTTAAATGCTATTTCAGAGATGTCGATTAAAGAATTTAGTTTAAATCCGACCTTTTCCACATGTTATATAAAGATTCAGATTTTTTCATTTTTTCAAAAATTTTCTGATTTTTCTAAGGCATACAGCATTGCCTATATCAGTAAGCATTAGATTAAGTTCAATCACCACACAACACAAAAAATCAAACTCATTTATATGCTCTGAACAATGATAAGTATTAGTTGCTAACAAATTGACTGGTTGGACACTTCTTTCCAGACTTTTTTTCCTTTTTTGCATAATACTCCTACCCTGTCACTTCTGGTACAAACCAAATCCGAAACACTCGCACTCTCCAGATTATAGCACCCATTACCTGTACCCACTTATGTGGTTCTAACAAAGATGAATTAAAATTTTTTATTTATAATTTCACTAATACAAATATGTAAGATGTAACACCTCTCATTTCACGTTTAGTCAACTCAGCTTTTTTACGCTTGCAGTCATCATAACAAAGGGCCATAACCTCTGTCAGTGAGCTCACATGTCGTCATATGTCATATTTGGATCTAAATTACACAAAATATCATGCTAGTCTTAGTTATTACCTGGCTCTTCAAGACGATCTAGGTTATTTATTGGGGTCCGGTACTACGAGGATGTAGCAAGAATTTTCACGTGCCAGAGTAACAAATTTGCTTCACTTCCCTGTTTACAAAAGCGTGGAAAAAGTTTTATATACAATGGTGCCTTTGGATACCTATGCCCTGGGACTAAATGATCCCCTCTAGATACACTTCTGAGCACTGACATCCTGTAATTTACCAGACTGATATGAAAAGTATTTTCAACATCCGCATTTAATTATTTATTTCTTTTGTCTTATCTTCCACATCATAGATGTGATCTTTGCCTAAGATTGTTGTTATTGATGATATTTTACTATGCTGTGCATGAATAAGTTTTTATTGCAAAGTTCACTTTATTTTTTACTCAATTTTTGATGTACCTAATATATGTTACAAGTCCTGAATATTTCTATTTTTTAATTGATTGTATAATTTGCAAATTTAATCACCATAGTAGCGAATGTCGTTTAATATTTATTTATGTCACTATTGTATTTGATGTTTGTTATTACGCACAGGTTACTGTGATTCAGGGATAATTTTATTCCAATAGCATTTTGATATGGGTTTTCGCTTCATTTACTGTCCCCAAATATTCTTTTTTGGATACCTCAGAGGATTTACCTCACAAAATAAAATTTTGTTAAGTAAATCCTACAATATGTTCCTTTACTTTTAATAAAGTATTTTGTGCTCTCAATCCACTTTGATATCAGTATATTTCTAATATTAATAGAGCCACTAGAAGAACAGATTATTTTATAAAACCAGTACAAGCATTTCTTATCTGTAAAATTAAGTTTTTTTTCTTTTATTTTTTGCAGGTAAAAAAATAGATTTTTTTTTTTTTGAGCTGCTCTTAAGTATTAGGATTTATTGCAGTGTTGTTTTATCCATTTGCATTTATGATTCAGTGCCACATAAATTAACAATGTAAAAGGCAGTCTTAACAATTTCTCTACAGTCGTTTATTTTATTCCTTATAATCATAATTATGTACAAATTTGTAACCAGTAAGGAACGCCGGTTTCCCTTCCCTCGCTCTTACTCAGATGGGTACAAGAAATTACCTCTACGCTAAATGGTATTTCAGTTTTGAAAGTATTTAATTAGTTACCATAGATACATTAATTCAGCGCTAATGGTGAATAGATGAAAAATGGTCATATAGTAGAAGGACTACTTCTATTTATTAACCTCATTTTTTTCCGTGCCTAGTGCTTTTAGTGCCATGTTCCCAAGATTGTGATTTAACGCTGCGTGCCTAGAAGGTGCTTCACAGAAATGTATGTAAGATTTGCCAGGACCTGTTTGGTATATATAAACGTTGTATCCGCTCCGATTTTTAGCAGTGAATCTATAAGACTAAAATGTTTTTTCTGAATCAAATGAGAAAAGATCTGTCTGACTTTATTCCCTCTGTAAAAATTCATCATCCTAGTTGCAAGAGTGTTTAGTCCCGCTTGCTTGCCTATTAGTTGGAAGATTTAGAGATTGTTGACACTTAATCCATGTCCACTCGTACACACTAAATGCTAATTTTAAAACTCAATCCTTTTATTTTGTATTGTATTTAACGATAGATCTTAGTTTTTTGCTTCTAGAGTATAGTTCTAAGCTGCCAACTCATTTCCGTGTATAATTTGAGCCTTTCTTCAGTCTTCATCACGTTATTCAAAGTTATGGGGAGGGGCGGGTAGGGATACCCATTTTTTTATTAGGATAGAATAGCAGGTTCTGAGGGGTGGTGGGTCTGGGTTAAACTTTTAATTCTGTGGGGGGGAGGGGGGGGGGGGTGAATTACTTGTTTGAAGTTTCATTAATTGTTTATCTGTTCCTGATGCTGTTAGAAAAGAAACCCTGAATGTGGAAATAGGTATTGAAGTACTTCGTATTTGAATCCAGGTGAGTTGTATATTGTTATGTATAATGAATGTAACAATGTAATACAATTAAACCAAATTTGTATATAATTTGTTGAGTGTTTCACTGCCATTGCTTTTATAATTCATTCAACCTGCATGAGGCTCATAAGAGATATCTTCCACTTTTTCAATTCGTAGGCTATTTTTACTTCTGCAGTTCTGTAATAGTTTAATTTTTTTTTTTTAATTTAGAAGCCATCGTAAACTAACATTTGCTAGGCTGAAGATCTCTCTGGACTTGGAAAGTTCCATTATCATTGTGTGTGTGTGTGTGTAAGACTTTGCTTATATTTTTTATTAACTGATTTTCCTTTCTTTTTTTTTGGCCTCCGTATTAATTGAACTTAGTTCTCTAACATATAATGAGTTTTTCTGGCTTTACTTTCATTATTGTTATAAATCAGTTTTCAATAGTATACATAAATTCTTGCATTAAAATCTACAATCTAACAAGACTATATTTTTCTCTCAATTTGAAGTTTCCAAAAGACTAAAAAGAGATGGTGCGGTTCATCAGCCCATTAGTGACCTGTGCCCCGCCCCCCCCCCATAAATAGGAATCTTTGAGAATGAAATAATTAAAATCACACGTAAAAATAAAATAAACGAAAGGAAATGTGGGGTATAGTATAGTATAAAAAATTAGAGAAATGGCTTTTATGTTTGAAGTATGTATTAAATTTAGTGGTTACTGTAAGGAGGAATTTCGTTTTTTGTAGGAGGTGAATAAAACAAAAATCTTTGTGTCGTGTGAATCACCACCTTACCTCCACCCTCGACCCAGACATTTATCTATGGGGTGTAAATCATAGGGTTCGTCCCCACTCATGGCCTGCTATTTAACAACATTCATTTATTTCTTTTGAGCGTCTATGAGCAAGTCCATCAAGATGGAGGTGTCTTTCTCCTCCTTGGGGCTTGGGGGCTGACCTTGTTGGGGTGGTGAACCTTGTTTAAGGATGTCATAACCTGATATTCCTTGGCTCTTATTTTTAGCATGCCTCTAAACCTTAGAATAAATGGTCTTTTTGGACCAAAATCAAAAAATGTATTAGGGGTATTCAACAAATAGTGGAGCATCTTGTCAGGGGAAATCAATGAATACTTAGGTGTCTTGGATTTATCATATTATTTATGTATTTAGGCCTGCACAAAAATATTCTCTTATACCCCTTTTTCACAAATAAAAGAAATCAAATCAATATAAAGTATGATTTTCCAATTTTAGCAAATAATTTTATCCTTTTTCCTAGCGGGGGGAGTGGAGAGTGGGGAAGAATAGAAAGAAATAGCGTACTTCTCTTTAACATTCTCCAAACAATAGATATGATACATTAACAGAAGGTTATCAGCAGATATTATTTAATATTTTTATGATTTAACCCAACAATTTGAGTTTATTTATTTAATCATATTTTTTATTCTTGGCTTTATTCAATTAAAGGAATAGCATATTACTCTTTTAAATATATTTTTCGTGTTTCATAATATCTTGTATTTGTTCGCTATAAATGACTGAAATTTAATTTCAAATAATTTTCTTTATCAGATAAACAATTCATTCCATGTTCATTTCTTATTTATTTAAAATTAAAAAAAAGACTTGTGTAATTGGTAATAAAGTTGAAAAGAAAGTTTGAATAAATTATGCTTAAAATAAAATCCTATTTACAAATCAAAATCTATTATGTATTCTTTTGATTTTATATACAACTATCTTATCCTGATAACTATTTTTATTGTTTGTGTTAATACTGTTGCTAACGTGCAAGTTGTTCTGAAATGTACCATAGTTGATAAAAAATAAGACTTTCCAGGTATTTTTTATCTTCAGCAGAGAGGAAAAAGGTAACATTGAACCATATCCAATATTTCTGCACACGTGTTGAGTAATAGTGGATGTCCGAAACTCTTATTTCTATTCTTGTTTGATCACAGATTACCTCAAATGAAGTTATAGTACTGCAGACAAAGAAAATTTCTTATAATATCTCCTGCTGATGGATTTTACATAGCTCAATGGCCTATTACAGATCACCTCCAAGCATTTTGAAACTTTCACTTCTATTCCTGTTACGTTTTGACTAACCAAAACAAAACATAAACTGTTAACGAATTCTCGTAACATAAATAGATCTAGAGGTTTATGGAGGGTTTGTTTTAGTAACCATGTGGAACTCTTGCGGGGTACCTTTTAGTGATGCCATCATCTGATTATTAAAATGAAACTTCTGTACTCCTCTTCTTAATCTGTTTAATTTCAGATAAGCTGTTATTTTAAATACTGTATGGTTTCTGTGTCAACAGTCCCACATTTCACCTCACTGGAATGGACAAGCAAGAATCTAAAAATGCATGGGGTCAGATATTACTTGTACCATTGACTACGTAAAATTTATTTGTCCAGCTGTTTATGGATCATTCTGAACATGACAATAATCCAAGAGTAGCCCAAACATAGAATCTAGAATTCTGGATATGAAATAAGTATCAATTTTGATTTTGGGATATTCATGAATATGAAATAGATACCCAATTTTTGGGATCTTTGAGATCTTCGGAGTTTAAGTATTATAACCTATAACTACATATTTACAGATTACCTGTATATTATAGATGTTTATATTACTCATTAGAAGAGATCACACACCTCAAATTTCTAATAGAGAAATCTTATTTTATGTTGGACTTCTAATAGATATACCCAATATCCAGCTATGATGTATTAAAGATTGCCTATGGACAAACTTGGGGGGGGGGGGAGGTAAATGCGGCAAAAATATTTACTTGTACGATATGAAGAATATTTTCAAGGCGCTCGATATTGCAGATACATTTTAAATATATTTAATTTAAATTCAATAGCAGCAAAGTTTTATAATTTTTACAATATAATGGTTAAATATCAACTTTCTACTTTTTACCAATACTAGCTTTATTCCCAGTGTAATTATTGAGTAAATATTAACCAAAAAAATTAAAAATGGTATAAAGTTATGTTAAAGTAATTACTTATCCATATTGAATATATTTCCAATGTATATCAAATACTATAAATGCATTTTAAATATATCTGAGGCAAATATTAACTTTGCTACTTTGTACGAAGTTACATTTGATACATTTGACGAAGTTACAGTTGATCTTTGTTTTCAATTTTTTTTAACAATATTGAGTTAACATTAAAAAATTTATCAATTGAGGACTACTTCAAAAATATTTCCAATACAACCCTATATTAAGAATATATTTTTTTTGTATGTTAAATTCAGTGGAAAAGGTATATTAGTATAGTCATACTGAAAGTATAATGTTATTTTGAGAATTTATCAG
>JAWZYV010004699.1:0-11747 GCA_038373885.1 Cheiracanthium punctorium | reverse complement strand
GGGGTAAGGAGAATATATGTTTGGAAAACTCTCGACTTTATATTGCTGAATTTATCAAGAAGGGAAGATTGAATAGACGCTTATGAATGGACAATGACCCATCAAAGCAGTATTGTTTTTATGTAAGCAAGAACTGGCATTGAGAGGACATGGCGAGCGAGAAAATTCTTTAAACATGGGAAATTTTAAAGAGCTTTTAAAATTATGGATATCTGTATTAAAACAACGCCTTTTTATGGGGACATCGCTGACCGATTCGCATGTTTAAAAGAAAGGAGGATTGATTTGACTTATAAAAAATAAGTAAATTTTCTTTTTTTTTTCTTTTCTTCTCAAGTTATCGTTGGAAAAGAAAATTCTAAGGAAACTTCGAATCAGACACGGATGAATGCAATTTTGCGGATAAGAGCGGCTGGTTGAAATTTATGTCCATTTTATTGAAGTAAAATAGGATCTCTGACATTTTGTTATGTAATTTCTTTTCTTTTTTTTTTTTTCTTTTTACCCTCCGCTAAAGAGGGTATTAGTTTTGGGCAGACAAAAAAAGTCGTGGATGATAATTGATAGTAAATAAAATCTTACAGATCTCACGGAAATTTGAAACACACCAAGATCCGACACATGATTGGAATAATGGATACTTGAAAAATTTCAAAGTAACTTTCAAAGAGTCTATTGTGGTCAGTTTTTCCATGCCGTCTGTACGTACGTACGTATGTTCGTACGTACGTACGTACGTATGTATGTAACTCGCATATCTCAAAAACTATTGGTCGTAGAATGTTGAGATTTGATATTTAGGATTGTTCTATGATCTAGTTGTGCACCTCCCCTTTTGGTCGCAATCGAGTGTATAGTTTATGTACAGGACCGCCCAAAAGATTCGAAATACATTACGCTCTATGGGCCGAAATTCATTAAACTCGCCTAACGCAAAAACTATTAGGCGTAGAATGTCGAAACTTCATATTTTGGATAGTTGTAACATCTAGTTGTGCACCTCCCCTATTGGTTCCATTCGACTGGATAGTTTATCTACAGGACCGCCCAAAACATTCGAAATACATTACGCTCAATGGGCCGAAATTCATTAAACTCGCATATCTCAAAAACTATTAGGCGTAGAATGTTGAAACTTTATATTTAGGATTGTTGTAACATCTATTTGTGCACCTCCCGTTTCGGTTCCATTCGACTGGATAGTTTATCAACTGAATGGCCTAACAGATTCGAAATACATTAAGCTCTATGGGCCGACATTCATCAAAGCGTTTTTTAGAGGTTTTGGGCTATTTCAAACGACGCAGGAGTGATATATGCTGTAAAGAGTTAGAAAATGAATTTCTCCATTAAAAAAGTGTCTTTATCATTTACAGTTCTGCTACAGGAACACTCAAAAGATTTCCAATACATTACGGTCAATGGCAATTTTAGGGGCATTCATCCATTTCAAGCACAATACCGTCCTTCCACATAAGTTAGGTAATGGTCCGACCACGGTCACGTGCCTCCCTCAAGACCTATGCCAAAAGTCGCCAAGCTTGGCGACTTTTGGTGTACGTGTGTGCATATTTAACTCTCAAATCTGAAAAACTGGAAGAACGGTTGGTTTCTCCCCGTTTGATTTACATGCAAATACATCCTGTACATGGCTGCCAATACAAATTAAAAGGTTCTGTCAAAAAACTTTAGCGGAGGGGAAACTAATTTCAGCTGAACGCTGAATATTTTTATTGATATAGATTGGCGCAAAACTGACTAAATTTCCGTGCCATTTCATTTTTTTTTTTTTTTTTTTTTTTCCTCGGTGAGGGCTTAATCCGCCAGCTTTCGAATTCAGTAACAAAGATTTTCCAATCCTGTCCGGAGGAAAGGGGGGGGGGGTGCTCATATGCTTCTGGCTGCACTAACAGTTTTGACCACGGGCCGCCACTGGTCCACGTTTAAGAGGGTATTCCACTTCCTTCGGGGAAACTATCACCACAGTGTGCTTTTGTATGGAGAAAACTGCCTGTGCAAATTCAAGGTTCTTTAAAAGGAGAACGAACTATTGACTATTTTGCAATCTTTCATTTTCCATTTTCTTGTTGCCTCTAAAATAAATATTTAACTCCTGATAATGGACGCCAACATAGCAGGTAAAGTAATGTGAGTCGCCATTTTTAACACTAAATATATCGGTAGGTATGGAATTTATTTTACTTACCTTCTCATATACTCAGTATCTTACACGTTTTTTCAGCATTGGGAGAGGGTTGCGCCTCAAAGGGTTAGCGAGTTGGAGTAATAAGAAGTAGAAAATCAGTCTTCCGTTATTGCAGTATATATGTCAGTTCTTCACAAAGCAAAGACTGATACATGGCTTACAAAAATAAATAAATAAAAAGTGCATCTCTATCAATAAAAGCAATTTGTTGCAAGAGTGTTTTTTTTCCGTGTTGTGCCTTGAAAGTTGAACTTTTAAAAACTTTACGTGAATAAAGCGACGTTTCACCTGCACGTGTTTCCGTCTTTGAAACGCCTTGGAAAAAAAAAAAAAAAAAAAAACAAGAACCACAAAACTAAACAAACATCCCGTTGAAACCGAAACTGTTCTTCTTTTCAAAAAGAAAAATTGGAAAGATGTCTTTACCATTTCTAGGTAAAGATAGATAGGATGTTTGAGCGTTTTGTTTTTGAAAGAATGTTTTCTTTGGTTTATCTTTATTTTTTTGCTGAACTTTTGGAAAAATTCCGTGTCACTTTCTGCAAAGATATTTTTCTGCGTGAGTCATTCGATGACAGCTAAAAACACGGTGAAACGCTTCAGAGAAATAAATGTCTGTAGTGAAAAAAACACATTTGTTTACATGCACGGGATTTTATTTCATTTTTTACACTGAAGATACTTTCTGCATAATACCGTGTAAACAATAAGTGTATAGGGCAATTCCATATGACATGACATTTAAATTTTTTAAAAAATATATTGTGTGAGAAAATTTCTGAATTGTAGATGTGCTGACAACAGTTTATTTTGCGTAAAAGTTTCTTTTTATCAAAATGACAACACTTCAAAATCAGACATCTGAAGATTTTGGTTGTAGCATGAGTTACTCAGTCGTGTAGCATGAGTTACCCAGTTGTGTAGCATGCGTTACCACACACTTAGTATACTTTTTAATTCAATAACCAATCTTATAAAATATCCCTTACAAAATAAATGATATTTTGTGATTAGAAAGGTACATACAAACTACTCGCGAAGATTATAGCATTTAAGAAGTAGAATTTTAGCAGAAATAAAACTAACTTTTCTGCCCTAAATTCAATGTCTTTTTTGGGTAGCATGAGTTACCAAACAATTTTAAGTAATATTTCATAAACAATAATTAGTTTTGAGATTTTTAATGATTTATTGAAAAAAAGAAAGCAATTTGTAAGCAGCAGGAATTTTGTTGAAAGAAAATAAGTATATTTTTTATCATTAGCCCATATTTGATTTAAAAAAAAATGTAGCATGAGTTACCGTGGAATCACCCTATAGGGTATCCAAAACTCCTCGAACTAGTCTTTTATTTCTCAAATATGGATCTTAGACATTGACAATAAATTACAAAGTTACGTAATTAATAACAACAACATCAAAATAAGCGATCGATTAAAATTTTTAGGAGATTAAATAAGAACAATTAATATTTTTATACGGCCCGCACAAAAAAAAATCCAGTTAGTAAAGTTTCCCATGGATTAAATAGGTGATGGACAAAATTTCAACCCTCCATTATAAAAAGGCTTAGAGATATGTTTAAACAAAGACGGTAAGGAGTACACAAAACTAATAGTAGCGAAAGTATTATGTATTGACGCAATCATTTTTTTCTTTCCTAGTTTGTGTACACCCAATAAAATGCGATCTTACGATGAGATTTTTTTCTCTTCGAGAGTCATTGAAAAGTGGTTTAAGTTATCATATATTGATTTTCACACCTCCAATCTTTTTTAAAATGAAAAGGTAAAATTTTGTATTAATGTTATCATATTTTACTTATCGGGAATTTTTCTCTTCATCTGCAGAAGTGTATGACCGCTGGTTTCATTTTGCCAAGCACTTAGCAGGGGAAAATTATTAAATTCCAGTAGGAAGCGTACAAGATGTTACCGTGTCAGACTGACCCAAGGTAAGACTTACCATAGACCGACCCCAGGAAGGCGGTCTGGCAGACATGCACGAGCACGTGCCACAGCCCTCCTAAACTAGTTCAGTTCAGATTATAAAATATCAACTTTTTACTTCCTTGTACGTAGTATAAGAAAGTAATGTGATCCCGAAAAATTTTGGGGGCCAAATTTCGACAAAAAAACCGATTTTGACTACCTCTAAATTTAATTTTAAAATTTTTTTCGATGCATCTCATCGTAGGCTAGCATGCACGATCATATTAACGCGTCTGCAACTCATTTTGACCAGCGGCGAGTCTGCTGTGGCCAGTTTTTCCATGCCGTCTGTACGTACGTACGTATGCATGTAACTCGCATATCTCAAAAACTATTGGTCGTAGAATGTTGAGATTTGATATTTAGGATTGTTCTATGATCTAGTTGTGCACCTCCCCTTTTGGTGGCAATCGAATGGATAGTTTATGTACAGGACCGTCCAAAAGATTCGAAATACATTACGCTCTATGGGCCGAAATTCATTAAACTCGCCTAACTCAAAAGCTATTAGGCGTAGAATGTCGGAACTTCATATTTTGGATAGTTGTAACATCTAGTTGTGCACCTTTCCTTTTGGTTCCATTCGACTGGATAGTTTATCTACAGGACTGCCCAAAACATTCGAAATACATTACGCTCAAAGGGCCGAAACTCATTAAACTCGCATATCTCAAAAACTATTAGGCGTAGAATGTTGAAACTTTACATTTAGGATTGCTGTAACATCTAGTTGTGCACCTCCCCTTTCGATTCCATTCGACTGGATAGTTTATCTACAGAACCGCCCAAAAGATTCGAAATACATTACTCTCTATGGGTCGAAATTCATCAAAGCGTTTTTTTAGAGGTATTGGGCTATTTCAAACGACTCAGAAGTGATGTATGCTGTAAAGGGTTAGAAAATGAATTTCTCCCAATTAAAAAAAAGTGTCTTTATCATTTGTAGTTCTGCTACAGGAACACTCAAAAGATTTCCAATACATTACGGTCAATGGCAATTTTAGGGGCATTCATCCATTTCAAGCACAATGCCGTCCTACCACATAAGTTAGGTAATGGTCCGACCACGGTCACGTGCCTCCCTCAAGAACTATGCCAAAAGTCGCCAAGCTTGGCGACTTTTGGTGTACGTGTGTGCATATTTAACTCTCAAATCTCAAAAACTATTATGAAATTTCATATATAAGAATGTTGTAACATCTAGTTGTGCATCTCGATTTTTGGTTCCAATCTACTGGAGAGTTTATTTACAGGACCACCGAAAAGAATTTTAGTACTTTAATGTCTATGGATATCTTCAATATAATACAACTGTAGACAGTCATTGTTTGGTACATGCCCAAAAAATCGCCGTCTGTCCTCGACCTTGGCGATTTTTGGCGAAATATCGCCAAATTTGGCGATAGTCAGTCATTTGGTCCATGCCCAAAGTATTGCCATTTGTCATCGTTCTTGGCGAGTTTTGGCGAAATATCGCCAAATTTGGCGATAATCTGTCATTGTTTGGTTCATGCTTAAAATCTCGCCAAATGTCGTCGACATTGACGAGTTTCGCCGAAATATCGCCAAATTTGGCGCCAAAAATTATTTCGTATTTTGTGCAACACTAAAACTTTAACCCGTAGATTTTTGAACTTTTGTATTTAGAACTATTGTAATACCTAACTGTTTTCCATATCTTTTTTGACAGCAATCGACTGAGAATTTATTTACAGGGTGAGCCAAATGACTTTAAATACATTGAGGTGTATGGATGCATTCAATTCATTGAAAGTCTGTGGTCAATGACTACTTTGGCTATCCCCAAAATCTCGCAGACTATCTCAAGTTTGTCGGCTTTTGGTGAAATATCGACAAATAAAGTGTCAGAAGAAAATATTTCAAATTGAACTCAGCTTGGCGATATCGAAATATTTGGCTAGAAATCGCTAAACCTTACTATTATTGATATTTTATCTCTTTCAAACAAATAAGTTTAGAGGAAGTGCGTCGAAAATATTTTTGATCTAATGGACGTGCAAGGAAGTCATGTGTTGGACACATCAGATTTTTTTTTTTTTGTAAATTCAAATGTATTTCAGAGTAAAAGACGATAGTTTTTTTTTTTTAATTCTCCTCTGTTACCACGATAAAAGATTCGCTTTGCATACTTGCAACATGTATGGCGGTCGCAAAAAGTGAGCTGGGAACGCATAGTGATCCCAAGAGAACTTCCAATTGATTCCTGGGGGTTGGACAGCTTTAACAAGTCTTTCTTGGTGTTGATCTTTATGAATATTTGAATAAACCTTATGCAAATGATTTGAATACATTTGATCATGGGCGCCGGCAGAATATTTCCCAGGAGAGGGCAACGACTACTCAAGGGGGAAAACACTCGCAGGGGGGGGGGGATTTCCGCCGAAGTCGGTTTACGCCAGCCAGCACCCCCCCTCCCCCAGGGGAGAATCAGCCAGAGCCCGATCAAGCCAAAAGTGGGCCCAGGGCCAAATACTCATTCGGGCCCTACCCCGTCCTTTTTATACTTGTAAAAATTTTTTATTTAATTTTGATGCAGTTCAGTATATTACATAAACATATAAATGAGGACTAATACACATTCATTGCTAATTTTCTAAGTTTAGAATACAAACTTTTGGCCTCATGGCGGGTTACTGGAGTTCTGGTCTGGTGGCGGGTCTTCATTTTCAGAAAAACTTAACAGTAAGTTTTTGATCAAAAGATAATTTTTGCGAAGAGCTCTAGTTGCTTCTGCTTCAGCAGACCATCTAGTATTAGCTAATGATTTTACTGTGTAGTATTAGCTAATGATTTACTAATGATTTTACCACTGTCGGCTAGTGTGGGTTAACAATGTAGCGCGGCCATAGTGTAGGCTAATAAAAAATATTTTTAAAAATAAATTATATATTCCACTATGGTTTTTTTGTGCCAATAAAGTGTGCCAATTTTCGTTAAGCAATATTTTACGAAATATTTGTACATTTTTAGTTAAAACTAAAAAACAAAACGGCCCCTAATAGTGATCGGCCCCTGGGCCTGGGCCCAGTCAGCCCGTGCGTTAATCAGGCCCTAGAATCAGCCACGGACTTTATTTTTTTTTCTAAACAAATTACAAATCTTACAGAGCTCCCAATACAGAGGATACAACAAAACAAAACATGAAAAAAAAATACACAGACATACAAAACAAGGAATAAACACATACATATAGAAACACGCCAAAAGACAGCAAACACAGAAAAATACAGGACCAGCAATGAGTAAAACAAAAATACCAAACAGGCCGAACTCAATACCAGGAGCCAGGACCACGAGAACACGGATATCAATGAGTTGTCCCAAAAGTTAGTTTACGTGTTAAAAGTACATTAGGTGCAAGATTTTTGGACACCTATTATTTACCAAAAATGGATACCCGCAATATTGCAATATCAATAGGCTCTGACATAAAAAGACCAAGAACAGCAGTCCGTAATAACATTATATTAAATACATCCAAAATATCACAGTATAAGTTTAGAATTAACAACCACACAACTTGTTCATATAATAAAACCAGCAAACTTAAATACAATATTTACATTATAAAAGGGTTTTCCCCTTTTATCCTTTTTTTTTAGTATAAAACAATAAGCAGCCTAAAAATGTAGGTTAAAAACAATTTTTACAATTTAAAATACAATTGTTTAAAACGCTCACACACAGCACATCAACAACATCAGCCTACTCAAGGAGGGGCAAAGACTACTTAAACGTATGGTTACCATGTTGGAAAGAGCAAAAAAGCAAGGAAAAACACTGCATACAAAAATCCAGGTGGGGGGGGCATTGCCCCCTTGCCTTATGCTACCGGCGCCCATGGAGAGGAATGATGTTTGTGTTGTTATGGCTACGCTCCGCACGGGCAATCTCCTTAGCCCCCCCCCCACCTGGGGTTGTGCATGCCCTATGCTGCCGGTGCCCATGCATTTGATCAAGATGTTGCACCGGCCTAAACGTGATATTCCTGTTTCATTTCAACATTATTTTATATTTCCGTTTAAGTGCTTTTGTAATTTTCCGTTTTTACTTCCTTGTACGGAGTATTTGCGATGCATCTCATCGTACGCTAGCATGGACGTTCGTATAAATGCATGCACAAACTCATTTTGACCGATCGGGAGACCATTTTTACCAGTTTTTTCCATGTCGTCTGTACGTACGTATATATGTAACTCGCGTATCTCAAAAACTATTGATCGTCATGGGCGCCGGCAGCATAGGGCAAGGGGGGGGGCAATGCCCCCGCTTGGATTTTGGTATGCAGTGTTTTCCCTTACTTTTTTGCTCTTTCAAACATGGTAACCATACGTTGAAGTAGTCTTTGCCCCCCCCCCCCCTGGGAAATATTCTGCCGGCGCCCATGTTGATCGTAGAATGCTTAAACTTTATATTTAGGATTGTGTTGTAACATCCAGTTGTGCACCTACCCTTTCGGTCCCATTCGACTGGATAGTTTATCTACAGGGCCGCCCAAAACATTTTAAGTACGTTACACTCTAAGAGCAGAAATCCATTAGCGCTATTTCAAACTACTCAGAAGTGATATATGCCGTTAAGGGCTACAAAATGAATTTCTAACATCGAGAAAAGAGTGCTTATCATTTATATTTCTGTTACAGGAGCACTCGAAGGATTTTCAACACAACACCGCCAATGGCAGCTTTAGGGACATTCATTCATATCAAGCAGAGAAACCTACGATATATTTAGGTAATGGTCCGACCACGACCACGTGCCTCCCTCAAGAATTACGACAAAAGTCGCTAAGCTTGGCGATTTTTGGTGTACGTGTGTATGTATTTGACTCTGAAATCTCAAAAACTATTAGTCGTAGAATGTTGAAATTTCATTTATAAGATTGTTGTAACATCTAGTTGAGCATGCCAATTTTTGGTTCCAATCTACTGGACAGTTTATTTACAGGACCACCTAAAAGAATTTCAATATATTAATATCTATAGAAATCTTCAATATATTACATATGTGGCCAGTCATTGTTTGGCCCTTGAACGAAATCTCGCCATTTGTCATCGACCTTGGCGAGTTTTGCAAAAATATCGCAAATTTGTCGCCCAAAAATAATTTCGTCTTTAGCATAACTCTAAAACTTTTAAACGTAGAATGTTGAAATTTTGCATTTAGAGCTATTGTAACATTTAACTGTGCATCTCTTTTTAATTGCATATCCACTGGGTAATATATTTACAGGGTCAGCCAAATGACTTTAAATACATTAAGGTGTATGGATACATTAAATTCATTGAAAATCTGTAGTCAATTACTAATTTTGCTATCCCCAAAACTTTGCAATCTATCACAAGCTTGCGGGATTTTGACGAAATATCGCCCAATTAAGTGTCAGAAGCAAATCTTTCAAATTGAATCCAGCTTGGCGATATCCGAAACATTTGGCTAGAAATCGCTAAACCTTACTAATACTGCAGTATTGTATCTCTTTCAAACGAAATATGTTTAGATGAAGTGCGCCGAAAATATTTTTGATTTAACCCTTAAATGCATGAATTGTTTTCTCGTTCGCACGATAGCCACGAGTATAAGTTAAATTTCTTATATCAGTTTTATGAATAACTAATTCATTTCTCCAAGGACAAACAGTTTGAAAGAATTATGTGAAACTTTTATTACTCACGATATGAATCATTCCACATGAATGAATCCATATGAATCACTTATTATTAAAAAAAACTATATTTTATATATGAAACTGACGTAAGAAATTTGGTTTCCACTCTAATCCGGCACTGAAAAATACGATGCATATATGCATCGCTATGCATTTAAGGGTTAATAGGCGTGCAAGGAAGTCATGTGTTGCCCACATCAGATTTTTTGAACTAAGAAATGTATGATTTTAAACTTCTTTTTTGTCTTTGATATACAGTTTTTGCTTTGTTTAGGGTATTTCATGAGCCTAAACGCGTAATGCATAGTTTTTTTCAACAAACCACAACAAAACAAAATACAGACATCTATTCCTACACGACTTTATTTTTACGACTTTTGAACACAAAAGTGATTGAACGGGAGAGAAAAAATAATAATAAAATATCGAACCACTTTCAATGAAAGTAATTTGTGGGGGGAAAACTGTATCTCTCTTCCTTTTCTTTTCTTTCTTCTTTCTCAACCTGATAGGTGAATTTTTCGAAAGTTTTTTTTTTTTTTTTTTTAAACTTTACGTGAATAAAAGGATGCTTCATCTGCACGTGTTTTTAGTTCCGAAAGGAAATAAGCTTTAGGAAAAAAAAATGAAGACAGATAAAGCTAAATAAATGGAATGGTCCATTCAAAGAAAACGACACTCTTTAGAAGGGAGGTTTCAAAAGTTTATGCTCTTTTTTGTTTTGTTTTCAGAAAGAAAAGAGATATTAGGTTAGTTTTTATTGCAGGGTATTATTATTATTATTTTTTAGATTTCTAACTTCAGTTTCATGCCCAGTTTTCAAATTTCTTTTCAAAAGGGGCACGGCAATTTATAAAAAAGGGCATTTTTTTGAGAAAAAGGGCACACTTTTCGTTAAGCAAAAGTGAAGTTCCCAGATATCCCACTGCATTCTTTCTGAGTACAGCTAGTGCTCTTTTAAAAGGGCATTTCCTTCCTTTCTACAAGATATTTCTCCTGTATTAAGGCTGGCGACCAGCTCCTGCAGGTTACGTTGTTACAGGGGGTAAAGGATATTCTTCTAATTAAAATAAATAAAAACTTTGTGAAAAAAACACACATAAAAGGTTACTTATAAGGCGTAACAATCGTTTCGTACAAAAAATTCTTTCGGTCTACATCAGACAAGCCCTTCCGATTTACTGAGCAGAGGGCACTGAAAAAGATAAACAAACAAGCATGTTGCCAGAAGGAAACAAGAAAAGGCGAACAAACCAAGGAGAGGGGGAAAAAAGGGGAAGGGATGAAAAGAAAAGAAAAGAAGGACAATCAAAAATAAATAAATAAATAATAATAACAATAATAAAAAGCGAAAAAGAGCACAAACACACACACACGCAAAAGGAAACAGAACAAAGAAAAGAATATAAAACAAAGATAACATAATCACACAATATTTTTATTACAAAAATATTGTGTTTTTATGTTATCTCTGTTTTGTGTTCTTTTCTTTGTTCTGTTTTCTTTTGTTGTTCACAAAAACGCGTGACTGTGCACCAGCTTTGACATATTATACATAGAATTGAAGAACTAAAAATTTAGTACAAAATATATTCGATTAAAATTTTGCGTATTCTGTCTCTTCTTCTCTTCCGTTAGCCGACTGTGATATTTTCACTGTGCGTACGTGACAGCAGTTCTACAATTAAATCATCTCCGCATGTCTCCATCATCTGCGTAAATGGGCTTTCATACATATGGGCTGCGTGAGGACTTGATCGGAACTACAGCTGTACTCTCGGTTATGGCAGCACTGATAGTGTTATAGGCCAAACAAAAATGTTCTCGACTTTTTAAAAGTTCTCAGCTTAAACTATTCACA
>JAWZYV010004698.1:0-11497 GCA_038373885.1 Cheiracanthium punctorium | reverse complement strand
CTTCAAAAATCTCAGTAATGTTACGAAGGAAGTATTGGGGGAGCTTTCCAGATTATGATTTTCCGACGAAGAAACTGGTAAAAGATCCACAAGGCAGTCTCAACTTATAGATACTAGGACGAGGAACTTTTTTGTATCCATTATTCTCACTTGCTCTTGTTGGGTATTTTGTTTTCCTAAAATTTGTTTATCTCCTTTCTTGTTTATCGTAATCTGACTTTTATCTATTCAGTATTTTCTCATATATTATTTACACTGTAAAAAAAAAAAAAAAAAAAAAAAAAATAAAAAAAAAATGCTTCCTCTTGAGATGGACCACGCCTCACATGGGAGGCCCCATTTATTTAATGTTTGAAACGAAAAAGGATCTATATCTAAGATACCTGGAAAAATGTAGCCTTGAAAGGCATAGGGGTTTCCAATAATAAAATTATGTTGTCTCGGTGTCATGTCAATTACTTTATACGAAGTTCCCGTATGATATTCCGGAAAAGTTGCACGGGAAAAAAGTGTTTTGTCGAATTGAACAAAAATTTTCTCTTTTCAACCAAAATTTGGTTGGAACTATTTCAACGGATTAATTTCGTTGTGTTCTTAACATTTTTTTTTAATTAACAAAACACTTTGCTGAAAATTTTGTTGATGCTAACAAAATTATTTCTTTGAATGAATGCAACCAAATTATGTAAAACCGGTAAAACATTTTTTTTCCGCCATGCAGTAACGGAATAGCTGTGACTGGACTTAGGATCACTCAGTAGAATTTATCTTAATTCCGTAGAAAAAATGTACGGCTGAGCTAATGTATGAAGAAAACAGTTATTACGCTTGTAAATCTATATAAATAAAATTAGACTTTTGTCTGTACATTTCTTAGAATTCAAAAATTTTGCGACTTTCTATCCGTTTCAAGAACCCGGGATTCGATGCGACCCTCAAAAAAAAGTTTGTCTGTCTGTCATTCTGTCATTCTGTCCTTCTGTCATTCTGTTTATATCTGTCCGTGACGCTTTTTTGTTTAAGCATCACGTAAAAACGAACTGAAGCGAATGATATGAAATTTTGTGTCATGATAGGTGGTCAGTCAACTTAAAACATAGGCGTCGAATTTTTAAAAAATCTGATTAGATTTTCCGATTTTGCGAAAATCGTTTCAAACTTGCGTAAATTTGTGTTCAAGCATCACGCAAAAACGACTGAAGCGAATGATATGAAATTGGGTGTCATGATAGGTATTCACTCAACTTAAAATCAAGGCGTCCAATTTTTTAAAAAATCTTGATTGGATTTTGTAGATTTTGAGAAAATCGTTTCAAACTGCGGTAAATATGTGTTCAAGCATCACGTAAAAACGACGGTAGCGAATGAATATGATAATTGGGTGTCATGATAGGTGGTCACTCAACTTAAACTATAAGCATCTAATTTTAAAAAATCGATCAGATTCGAGATTTTGTGAAAATCGTTTAAAACTGAGTGAATCTTTGTTCCCGCATTACGTAATAACGACTAAAGCGATGATATGAAATTTGGTCACACGATAGATGGTTGCTTAACATAAACTTAGGCGTCCATTTTTAAACATTTTTATTGAGATTTTGAGATTTTGTGAAAATTCCTCCTCAAAATGCGTTTATATTTCTTCAAACATCACGTAATAACGACTAATACGAATGATACGAAATTTAGTGATAGGATAGGTAGTTTCTAATCTTAATTTATAGGCGTTGAATTTTTAAAATATTTTGATTACATTTTGGAGATTTTGCGAAAATCGTTTTAAATTTCTGAAAATTGTTCCAGCATCAGGAAATAAAGATTGCAGGGAATGAAACGAATTTGGTTGACAGGATAGGTTGTCACTCAACTTAAATTCTAGGCTTCCATTTTTTCAAAAATGTTGATTGAATTTTTAGATTTTGCGAAATTATTTCAATATGCTTAAATATTCGTTCGCGCATCACATAATTACGACTAAAGCAAATGAAATGATATTACTTAGTTACACTCTAACCTGTAATATTTTAACAATACATGAAAATTATAACTTCGCCTTTCTTTACTTTGCAACATACTACATCCATTTCTGTGTACTCCTACAATGCTGACGAAAGTTCTTGCTTTTTGGAAATTTTCATTCACTAACCCGTCGAGGACGGGTACTTCAGCTAGTCTAAATAATAAAAACTTTTTGTAAGACTTGTTGAGTAATTAATTTTAATTATCAAAAGGGTACTTTTTCTATATGTCTCCCATAACAATTAAACAGCTTTCGATATTTTACTTTAGAGAAATTAGACTAATATGATTAATTTAACAATGGCTGCATTTTTAGGACATTTGTCAGGTTAATCTAAATAAAATAGTGGAACATTGAATTATTAATTTATAAATCAATCGACGAAATATATTAAAAAAATAATTATGTTAATATAAATGTTACATAAACTTTCATTCATTAATTTAACTATTAACGCATTACTTTTCACAAAAAAGTAGTTAAATAATTCTGTAAACCACAGTGTGCGAACTCGCTCAATTTTATCGGAGAATTTTTCACCACAACTTTTAAAACAGATGCATGTTACATTAAAAATTGGGACAGGTTCCCAGACAGCTCAGCAACTTGCATCAAGCTTGATTTATCAAGTCAATAAACTTGAATTAAGCTTGAATCAAGTGTTCTAGTTTACACATGCCCGCTTGCATCAAGCTTGACATCGCAAGCTTAAAAATTTCCTAAATACATGGTCCCGACATAAAAATAAACCATAACATAAAAATAAAAACATTTTTAAAGAATACTAAAATTGAATTAAAAAATTACCTATTTATTTAAACTTATTTAGAACAAGACTATGTATTTAAAAGGGATTTAATATTTTTTTTTAGTCCTTTTGTATTATTAGCGCATGTGGTGCGCAAATTTCAGGAATGGCAATTAGGATGGAAGCAAATTTTCTCACTACCAAAAAATTTTCTTCATACACCAAAAAGTTCGAAATTTTCTTTACTTCATCATGAAATAAAAAATGTTAACTAATGGATATTTTGTGATTAAGCATATATATATGGCCCTACCATTACGTTTTCAAAAAACTCCTAACTTCTTGTTTATTGATCTATGAGTCTTAACTAACTAAATTGTGTTAATTATATTAAAATTTATTTTAGGGCTAATTAATTAGTTAATGGAATTACTAATGTTAATTAGTATGTAAATAAAACTAAAACTCCCTCGTGTTACACTTCAGAGGGCTTTATCCCTTTCATTACTTCCCCTTGCGTGTTCTAATGTCCAGGTTTTGTGCGATAATAAAATAAAACACAACTTTTACGAACTTTTCTTTATTTAATGTCCAGCAACAGTTGGCGCCATCACCGAAGCTTCCTTTTCAAGCTGTAATCAAGTTGTATTCAAGGTTGACAATTCAAATTGACTTCTCAGCTTGCTGCAGGCTTAAATGAATTGAACTGTCAAGCTTGTATTAATACGTCAAATTAAAGAAATGTCAAGCTTGATTTAAGCTTATGTGCTTGTCTGGGTTTAAGATGCTGATTTAAAATTTACTGGTGCAAAATCTTGATTTAAAATCTGAACTGCTGGTAGCATTCATTGAAATAAATTTTACCACTTTGAGTAAGCAGTAACTTTCCACTTAGAATATAGAGAAAATGTTGAGCTAATCGGGGGAGATGGTTACTCCAAAGTTGTTAAAAATATTACTATTTACAAAAAGTGGCACGTTATATGCAGTAATGTTAGAAGGTATTTAAATGTAATGTCATTGTCTACCAGTTCACCTTCCGAATGGCCCCAACGTTATCATAACCAATTGAAACAATTGAAGCATATATTGATTCGTCCAAAGAACTTTGCAAAGGCACTCAGCTTCTCATTAATACAGCAGAAGACGACGTGCTTTTCGGAAGAACTTGTGGAAAAAATAAAACCTCATTTTTGTGAGAAGCAGAAGAAAAAATGCAAAGTAGCCTATAATTTTTACAAACTTCTATGTCATTATAAGTTTGCGCACTCAAACCTTCTTGGGTTTCACTAACAGAATGGTCAACTGATCCGGAATGTAATTAAACACCTTTTTTCAACAGTAACCTTATGAGTAGATTTTGGCAAAGTCCCTTTAGACATCGTTGCCAACTTTTGCATTTTAAAATTAACTATTAGGTTGTAACGAAAGTTTCCCGCCATCGTAAAACATCGTCAGTACACAGTTCGCGTTGGCGTATTTGCTGATATTTTGTCAAACGATTTTAGGCATTTGAAAGAAAAATTACTTACTTCTATAACACTGTGTTATGAAATCTGTAAAAAAATATTAGTCATCATTAATTACAAGGTGTGTCAAATGGAACTATCACTCTAGAGGATTAGAACCATCATGTACTTCCAGTTGTGTTGCAAAAAGTCAGCTACAGAATATCAACGAATAATGAGTACAGCTTTAAGTACTATTGTTGTATCACGTGACACTGTGCAGGTTTGGTACCGAAAGTTCAAAAACAGTTATCTAAGGAGTTAGAAGTTAGTTTTCAAGCAGATTCGGTGGAAAAACTTTCGTTACAACCTGCTACTTTCCAGTAAACAGTACCGTTCTGGTTTGTAATATAGCAAAATTTTCAGCTATACGTGCGATTCGGATACCATTTAGAGAAAGTTTTAAAAATATTTACTGTTTAAAGATAAGTGATGAGTCATATTTCGTAAGTTGTCCCGCAATGATTTAAATTATAGTTTGTTTTTGATTACCACTTAGAACAAAATATTTATAAACTTGCACTTAAAATAAATCTTACAATACAATACGCATTTTTTTTAAATGCAGTGTACAGATCATTTCATAAAGCAAAGTTCTCTTACAGCTGTTTATGCGTTATTATTAAACTAATTAAACATTTATGCAATGCTTTGCTAGTTTTCAGCTTAAACAACCATTATCCATTGTTATCATATATTATGTACACTCTCTCTCACGATCTAGACATTACCGTAACTAAGAAAAAAAATATTAAAAGTGTTTTTTTTTTTAAATTTTTCAATATTTCATTTTACACCTACAAAGTATAAACAATAGGGTGTATCGAAAAAACCTTTTTCTTGAAATTCGTTTGTCCTTAGTGCTATTTTTTGGCCAAATTGGCTCAATAAGAAGTGTACCAAATTTCAACTCGATCGGTTAATATCTTCAGGTGCCGCTTTTCACTTAATGTTTGTAAGAAAATGAAAAAAAAGCCAACTTTTTGGAAAAAATTTAAAATATAATTTTTTCCGAAAATTTATTGTTCCTGGGAATAAAGTTTGCCTTAATTGACTCAATAATATGTGTGAAAAAATTTCAGCTCGATGGATCAATATATTCAGTTGCGGAAATGAGCTTAAAGTTTGAAAAAAAGGGGAATTTCTGTAAAAATTAAAGAAACGTCTTTTACTCTTGGCCATGAAATTTTTTGCTGTTGCATCATGTCTGAATGAAGTAAATTACGCTTAGGAATAATAATAATAATTATAATATAATACGAACATTGAATTCTATATTACTGGAATAATTTTATAAATGCATAGTAACATATCTTAAAAACTGCGTCACCGAGTTCTTATAAAAAAAATATCTCATGGATGAAAAAACAGCCTACTTTAGTACAGAATCTGAGCGTCGAATCTGTTACCGGAAAGAAAAATGTTTATTGGAAGCTTAGACGTAATGGAGACTAAACGTCGAGAGAAACAGATTCATCGTAAAGAAAAGAGATGCATATTGAATGTAAATAAGACTGTTTCAATTTCTTCATCTGAAGTGCTTTTAAATGAAAGTGAAAGTGAAACCGAGATAGATTCGGATTCAGACAAAGAGTTCAATCCTTCTGAAAAACTAGAAAAATTGAAAGAAAAAAAATTAAGCTTGCTATCTTTGCCAGTGCAGTTTACAGGACTCACATTTCTAATCGGAAAGCAGCTCTTTTAGCTTGATCTCTTTTAGAAGCCGTAGGTCTTGTTACGGATGATAACAAAGAGAAATTGATTGACCCAAATAAATTTGTTGGAGAGAAAAGCAAGTTAGGCGAAACCGTCGTAAAGGAGGCTGCATCAGGACTCAGGTCCCGTAAGGTGAAAGGATTTTATTTTGACGGAAGACAAGATGAAACATTGATAATTCAGAAAAAGAACGATAACTGTTATCGTGCTCTTGTGAAGGAGGAGCATGTTGTCGTTGTAGCTGAACCAGGATCAACATACATGAGTCATCTGACTCCCAAATCTGGAAGAGGAAACAGCATTGCCGAAGTTATCCGTGATTTTCTTTTAGAAGAAAAAATTGATACTTCAGAAGTCGTAGTAATAGGCTGTGAGTGTACGGCAATTAAAACAGGACGAAAGGACGGAGCAATGGCTCAGCTAGAGATCTATCTAAAAAAGCCACTTCAAAGATTTGTTTGTCTTTTGCACACAAATGAACTTCCCTTGCGGCACATCGTTGACGAAATTGTCGGAAAAAGCACAGAACCTTCTACGTTCGCAGGACCAATTGGAATGGCGTTAAAAAACTGCTAGGATATGCCAGTACAACGATTTCAGCCCGTGCCAGGGACTTGCACGGAAGATATAGTGAACGACAATCTATCATCCGATCAAATCTATCTCCTATGTATCTGTAAGGCAGTTTCGACCGGTGATTGTGATGCTAGATTGACAGAAAAGCATCCTGGTAAGTTACATCACGCAAGATGGTTAACAGCTGCAAATAGAATATTACGTCTATAAATTGCTACAAGTGATCCTACAGGAACACTTCAAGCATTCGTCCAATACATTATGAATGAATATGCTCCTATTTAATTTAATAGTAAGAAAAATCCATCGTACGTTGAAGGCGCTCGACATTTGTGGAAACTTTTGTCTGATTCCCGCTGCATGGATATCAAATGCAGGAAAATAATTGATCCTATCTTACAGAGAAATTCATGGCTTGCCCACCCTGAAAATCTTCTCTCAATGATTTCTGATAACAACGCAGACACGTGGGTACTTGGAAACGAATTCTAAAAGCTAGAACCTCTTCATCTTCTCATGCCTTTCGGGAATTCATTGTGCCGGATATTAATGTAGATGCAGCAACTACGACGACATTGTTGACTGGTGCATATGCAAGTTAACTGAACCACCACTTACACAAAATTTAAGCCTAAAAGAAATGCAGGATAATGTAAAATCATCCTCTTATCCGAAAGATGATATTACATGCTTTCCCGCTCCCACACAAGCAGTCGAAAGATAGTGACACTTTGAACGGATGCGGCAGCGTCCGTGTGTGGCAAAGAGGAGTACCACAAGTTTAAATTAGTAACATTAAAAACTCGCAGGCATATTCCAAAGTTTTCCTCTAAGTCAGAGTACAAAACTACTTCTAAATGTCAATCAAAAATTTATTTAGATAGAACACATAAAATCAAAATATGAATGGTCGGGAGGGTGAGCTGAACTCGAAATGCAGCCACCTCCACGTGGTGAGTTCTGGGCTATTTAAAAAATAAATAAATAAATTCGAAAATAGACAAAGAGCTGCAAAACATACGTCATATGTTATTTACGTTATTGAGACTTGATATACATACAAAATATTTGTATTAAAGAAATGAAATGTCTCTAAGAGTGCCAGCGAAATTCCCCTTTTTTTCAATTTTTAAGCTCATGACGGCATCTGAACATATTGATCGATCGAGCTGAATTTTTTTTTACTTATTATTGAGTCAATTAATCTAAACTTTATTCCCAACGACAAGAAATTTTCGAAATTTTTTTTCCAAACAGTCGCTTTTTTTCAAACTTTAAGTCAAAAGCGGCACCTGAAGATATTAACCGATCGAGTTGAAATTTGGTACACTTCTTATTGAGCCAATTTGGCCAAAAATAGCACTAAGAACAAACGCATTTCGAAAAAAAAAGGTTTTTCGATACACCCTAATAACCAAATGAAGTTAATCAAAATTTTTAATACAGAAACCAATGCTTCTTTCTAAAAAAAATACCTCTCGAAAAAAAAAAGAAAAAGAGAAATCATCACTCGTCTTATTATTTTAGAGTACCAGGTTACCGAGCCATGCTCAGAATGTAAAGGCTCCTTAAGTGTAAAATAATGAATACGTAAATGCCTTGGCACGTATCAATAATCTTCATGGTTGCCAAAGATTTTCATCGCTGTCGGATCATCACTCGTCTTATTATTTTAGATATATTGCGGTCTTAAAGAAGCAATGTGTAATTTTTTACCTCCCCCTGAATTATAAGGAATGATATAATTAAAAAAAATCTGGAAATTTATCAAAAGGTTCTAACAACCAGGAATTAGACTACGATATTGTTATAATAAAAATATATATTTTTTTTTTATCTCTGAGAATCAGACGTTTCATATTAAACTTATCACGTAAATCTGACCGTGAGGTTAGGTTAACCCATTTTCAACGCAATTTGTGTGAGCCAAGGGTTTACCTCCTGGACGGTGTAGATTGCTTAGCCAATAACCAAGCCGCCAACCCCGCAAACCAACCTTATTATTTTAGATATATTGCAGTCTTAAAGAAGCACTATGAGGTTTTTTTTCCTCCAACAGAATTATAAGGAATGGTGTAATTAAAAAAATCTAGAAATTTATTAAAAGGTTCTAACAACCAGAAATTAAAATAAGATATTTTTATAGTAAAAAAAATATTTTATGTTAGGCGGGGCTCCATGATGGGGTGAGTAGAACCAGCACCTCCTACATATAGCAAACCTAACAACTGAAGCTTTGACGTCACCACTAGGCCTTCAAGTAGTGATGTCATCACAGTTTTAATTTCATAAAGTAAAACTATTTAAATTTTCTGGTGATTGCTCCAAATATTAGAAACTATCTTAAGTTACAGATAAAAAATTAAAATACCTTTGTTATACAAAACAATTTATTATGATCTATTTCCTTATTACATTACATAATTAGTCACAGCTAAAAACTTGCCCTTCGCCGTAATATTAAATTTTCTATCTCAAATCAGTAAAATACTGTTGTATGTGAGTAAATTCACCAGAAATTTTAAATAGTATTATTTTATGAGACATAAATTGTGATGACGTCATCTTTGAAGGCCTACTGATGACGTGAAATCTTGGTGACGTACCAGTTGTTAGGCTTTCTAAATCTAGGAGGTGTTGGCAGAACTGATCAAGAGAATCTGACCATGAGGTTAGGTTACCCTAATTTCAACACAATTTGCGTGAGCCAAGGGTTTACCTCCTGGACGGTGTAGAGTGCACAGCCGCAAACCAATAACTGGTTTCATTGACCACTTTCTGTTAACAGTAATCTTAGGATTAGAATCTTTTAAAACTCCACAGTTTAGCTTATGGCTTCTTTACAATATTAAAAACCTCTTTAAAAATATACTATTTATATAAAGTGGCTAATTATATTCCCTAATGGTTGTCAGCTACCAGATCAGAGGTACCAGTTACTCATCAATGACATTTATCGCAGTACCGGAAAAGTACTCGAATAGCAGTTTAAGTCAGTTCTCATATTTCTCAAACAACCGTTGGTATATTTAGAAAATAAAAGTTTAAAATAAATCGAGATGATGTTTATAACATGGCCTGATCATGAAACCGTTCAAAACAACAACAAAAAAAAATTCTAAAATTTACAGACAAAACACTATATGGCTTCAAATTCACATATTTATGTTAAATCTGAAAATTTACTTATTTTCAACCTATAAATGATAAACTTTTGTAAAAATATTTTGTATGTAGATTATAATTCCCATTTCCTGATAGGTATAGGTATTTTTCATCATTATTTTTCATCGTTTACTGGAATGAGTATTTTTGAAGTAGTAACAACTGAAAAACAAACACAAGCATGATGAATATCATGTTTGCTAACAGTTGGACATGTCTGTAATATATGTATTTATTTGACATCAATATCTATATAAATAAAATTAGACTTTTGTCTGTACATTTCTTGGAATTCAAAAATTTTGCGATTTCTATCCGTTTCAAGCACCCGGGAATACGATGTGACCTTCAAAAACAAGTTTGTCTGTCTGTCATTCTGTCATTCTGTCATTCTGTCCGTGACGCTTTTTTTGTTTAAGCATCACGTAAAAACGACTGAAGCGAATGATATGAAATTTGGTGTCATTATAGGTGGTCACTCAACTTAAAACATAGGCGTTGAATTTTTTAAAAATCTTGATTAGATTTTCAGATTTTGCGAAAATCGTTTCAAACTACGTAAATTTGTGTTCAAGCATCACGCAAAAACGACTGAAGCGAATAATATGAAATTTGGTGTCATGATAGGTGGTCACTCAACTTAAAACATAGGCGTCGAATTTTTTTAAAATCTTGATTAGATTTTCAGATTTTGCGAAAATCGTTTCAAACTACGTAAATTTGGTTCAAGCATCACGCAAAAACGACTGAAGAGAATGATATGAAATTGGGTGTCATGATAGGTGGTCACTCAACCTAAAACATAGGCGTCGAATTTTTAAAAAAAATCTTTATTGGATTTTGAGATTTTGCGAAAATCCTTTCAAACTGCGTAAATTTGTGTTCGCACATCACGTAATAACTGCAAAGGTGAAAAAATGATATTTGGTGAAATGATAGGTGGTCACTCACCTTAAACTATAAGCATCTAATTTAAAAAAATCCATCAGATTTCAAGATTTTGTGAAAATCGTTTAAAACTGAGTGAATCTTTGTTCCCGCATTACGTAAAAACGACTAAAGCGAATGATATGAAATTGGGTCACACGATAGATGATTGCTCAACATAAACTATAGGAGTCCAATTTTTAAAACATTTTTATTAGATTTTGAGATTTTGTGAAAATTCTCTCAAAATACGTTTATATTTCTTCAAACTTCACGTAATAACGACTAATACGAATGATACGAAATTGAGTGATAGGATTGGTAATTGCTAATCTTAATTTATAGGCGTTGAATTTTTAAAATAGTTTGCTTACATTTTGAGATTTTTCGAAAATCGTTTTAAAATGCTGAAAATTTGTTCCAGCATCACGAAATAAGGACTGCAGGGGATGAAACGAATTTGGGTGAGATGATAGGTTGTCACTCAACTTAAATTCTAGGCTTCAAATTTTTCAAAAATGTTGATTAAATTTTGAGATTTTGCGAAAATTATTTCAATATGCGTAAATATTCGTTCGCGCATCACATAATTACGACTCAAGCGAATGAAATGATATTACTTAGTTACTATCTAACCTGTAATATTTTAACAATACATAAAAATTATAACTTCGCTTTCTTTACTTTGGCAACACACTACATTCATTCTGTGTACTCCTACAATGCTGACGAAAGTTCTTGCTTTTTGGAAATTTTCATTCACTAACCCGTCGAGGACGGGTACTTCAGCTAGTAGTAAATATAACTTGGTTACTTGAGTACCAATTGGATAAATTG
>JAWZYV010004697.1:0-12152 GCA_038373885.1 Cheiracanthium punctorium | reverse complement strand
TGGATATAGGTTAGATAGTTCTTTTACAGGGACACGTAAAATAATTGTAATACATTAAGCTGTATGGGTATTTCTTTAACTTCTGAACCGATTCTAAGCTTTTTTCACTGATAGAAGGCTACGCTAGTTCGGAGTATTATGGCTACCTTTCATGCATAAACACAAATAGGTCTTTTACAGGGATACTCATTCGATTTACATTACGATCTCTGGAACTAATGAACCGATTTTAAAATTTTTTACTTCCGTGTACGGAGTATAAGGAAGTAATGGGATCCCGAATAATTTCGGGGGCAAAATTTTGACGAAAAAACCGATTTTGACTGACCGATTTTGACCGCTTAATTTAATTCTAAGAATTTTTCGATGCATCTCATCGTAAGCTAGCATGCAGGATCATATAAATGCGTCTGCAACCCATTTTGACCAACGGTGAGTCTACTTTGACGAGTTTTTCTATGCCATCTGTACGCACGTCTGCATGTAACTCGCATATCCCAAAAACTATTGGTCGTAGAATGTTGAAATTTTGTATTTAGGATTGTTGTAATATCTAGTTGTACAGTACACCTCTCCTTTCGGTCCCATTCAACTGGATAGTTTATCTACAGGGCCGCCAAAAATATTTTAAATACATTACTCTCTATGGGCAGATATGAATTAAAGTGCATTTTAGAGGTATTAGGCTATTTCAAACGATTCAGAAGTGATATATGCTGTTAAGGGTTACAAAATGAATTCCTCCATCGAAAAAAGTGTCTTTATCATTTACAGTTCTGCTACAGGAACACTGAAAGGATTTCCAGTACATTACGGTCAATGGCAATTTTAAGGACTTTTTGATCCATTTCAAGCACGATACCGTCCAATCATGTTAGGTAATGGCCCGACCGCGGTTACGTGCCTCCCTCAAGAAATACACCAAAACTCGCCAAGCTTGGCAACTTTTGATGTGCATGTGTATGCATTTAACTCTCAAATCTCAAAAATTATTAGTCGCAGAATGTTGAAATTTCATATATAAGACTGCTGTAACATCTTCAATATATACCATCTTTAGACAGTCATTGTTCGGTCCATGCCTAAAATCTCGCCGTCTGTCGTCGACCTTGGCGAGTTTTGCTCAAATATCGCCAAATTGGCGATAGTCAGTCATTTGGTCCATGCCCAAAATATCGCCATTTGTCATTGTCCTTGGCGAGTTTTGGCGAAATATCGCCAAATTTGGCGATTTTATTTGACGATACGTATTTTGCATAACTCGAAAACTTTTACCCGTAGAATTTTGTATTTAGAACTATCGTAACATTTAACTGTGCATCTCTTTTTTTATTGCAATCCACTGGGTAATTTATTTACAGGGTCTGCCAAATGACTTAATATGCATTAAGGCGCATGGATACATTCAATTCATTGAAAGTCTGTGGTCAATGACTACCTTGACTATTCCCCAAAATCTCGGAAACTATCTTAAACTTGGCTTTTGGTGAAATATCGGCAAATTAAATGTCATAAGGAAATCTTTCAAATTGAACCAGCTTGGTGATATTGGAAATATTTGGGTAGAATTCGCGAAACCTTACTATTACTGCAGTATTTTATCTCTTTCAAACTAAGGCGACCATATTTCTAAACGGTAATTTGGGGACAAATCAAGCATTGTCCTCGAATCTAAACAAAACTTGGGGACACTAGAAAATATTTTCGAGGACTTATTCGAGGACATAACATATTACCATGTACACCCTCCAAAAAAAGTATTCGAGGGCAAGAAAATTTTCGTACGTCAATTTCATATTTAAAGCATGGTTCTTCATGAAAGGTGATTAATCATTAACAAAACTGAAAGGGGAAATTTGGCTCATAGTCGGATACTTTATTGAAATGTCTGTACACGCTACACACACAATGACAACAAACGTTTTCAGAGATCGAATTTCATTGTTTCTCTGAGTAAATGGCGTTTTTAGTTGGTTTATTTTTCTTATTTCTTCAGTTTTTTCTGAAAGAAATAAACTAAACGGAAACTTTCAGGGAAAAAAGTACAAATCTTTAAATTTGGGGACAAAGTATTTTTGGGGACAAAATGAAAAAAAAATCTAAATTTGGGGACTGTCCTCGAATTTCGAGGACGTATGGTCACTTACTTTCAAACAAAATAAGTTTAGATGAAGAGGGGCCGAAAATATTTTGATTTAATAGATGTACAACGGAGTCATGTGTTGTCCACATGAGATTTTTTCACTGACGGAAAGCTACACTATTCCTGAGTAACATAAACTAAAATTGATGGCATGATATCATAAATAATTCCTTTACAAGGACACTCATATGAATTTACACTGCGATCTGAGTGTATGTCTAACTACTGAATCGATTCTAAAATTTTTTTCACACAATACTATTTCTCATAGAAAGCTACACTATTCCTGAGTATTATAGGCTATCTTCCATGCATATAACACAAATAGTTCTTTTACGGGGACACTCAAAATCATTCTAATACATTACGCTAGAACGGGCATCTCAGTAAATACTGAACCGATTCTAAAAATATTCTCATCAGCAGACAGAAGCAAACTGAAACTCAACTGGGACAATGTGCTGTCCTTTTATAGGTGTCGCAACAGATTGGAGGAAATTTCGCGAGATGATCCTATAAAGAGCCAATATTTGAGTACATCATAGAAATGCAGTTGAATCGCTAGGCTATTACTGTCATATTAATGCAAGTAAAACAAACTTTATATACTATTTAAACAAACGTTTACCAATTGGAAAAATCCGCTAAATATGCCGAAATGTGGCCAAACGTTGGCGACTTTTATGGAAAATATCGCCAAATTTGGCACCAAAAACAAATCCCGAAGAGTGAGGTCATGCTACAGCCAGTAGAACCAGTATTTCTCGAGATTTACAAAAGCCCTATGTTAACCCAATAAGGAACCCCAAACTATTTCTTATCTTCCGATTCTAGTTAACCAATTTTGATGCAACAAAATGCAAAATTTAATTATTTGACACTGTAGAATAACGAATTTTAAACACACTAGAAACCCCAGAACAGCCACAAAAATGTCGAAACAAATATATCACAATCTAATTCTTCTACAGGGATAGCTCATACGAATTACATTAGATCTCTGGAATTAGCGAACCGATTCTAGAAAGTTCCAGTGATGGGAAACTGGCACTATTCCTGAGTATTAGAGGCTAACCTTTTCATGCATATATATTACAAATTTACAACGGATAGCCCCATAAAAAATGCATTCTAAGGGCATCTATGTAACCACTGAATAGATTCTAAAAAAATTTTGCAAGTGAGAGAAAGCTGCATTATTTCCGAGTAACATAGCTAAAATTCATGCCATGTATCACAAATAATTGGTTTTAAAGGGACACTCATAATGATTTACATAGCGATCTAATCTGTATGTCTGTAACTACGGAATCAAGTCTAAAAATTTTTTCACGCTACAACTATTTCCTGATAGGAAGCGACCACTATTCCTGAGTATTATACGGCTCATCTTTCGTGTATATAGCACAAATAGTTCTTTTAGAGGGGCACTTAAAATTATTCTAATGCATTACGCTCTACGGGCGTCCCAGTAACTACTGAAACGATTCTAAAACTTTTTTCACTGATAGAAAAACTGCATTATTCCTGCGTAATATATGCTACCTTGCATACATATATTCACAGTTTTTTTTACAGGGTCACTCCACTCAAAGAATTACATTATCGTTCCATGGGCACCTCTGAAATTACTGAGCTGTTTTCTACATACTTTTTTCACTGATGGAAATCTACTCTATTCCTGTAGTAGTGCAGGCTACTTTTAATGCATAGTTGCATAAATAGCTGTTTTACAGGGAGACTCATAGAATTACATTACGTTCTAAGGGTATCTCTCTGTAACTATTGAACCGATACGATAACTTTCTTCACTGATAGGAAAGCTGCTCTATTCCTGAGTATTATAGGACTAATTTTCATCTCATAAAACATAAATATAGCTCTTTTCCAGGGACACTTAAAATAATTCCAATACATCATTCTCTATCTGTATCTCTGCAACTACTAGACGGGTTCTTAAACTTTTTCACTGATTGAAAGCTACACTATTTTCAGAGTATTATAGGCTACCCTTGTTATGCATACATCATAAATAGTTTCTTTTAACATGGGATCACTCATTAAGAATTACATTAAGCTCCATTTGTATCTCTGTAATGACAGAAACCGATTCTAAAAGCATTTTCGCTGACAAAAAGGTACACTATTCTTGAATAAAAGTTAATAGATAGATAGGTACCTTCTCTAGCACTCAACTAAGACTCACTATTATACAGGGACACGTCAACTGACCGAATTACAATCTATTAGCGGGAGTGCGACAACTCTCGGCGTAACCACTCACTGAACGCGAGCTCCTACAAAATTTTGTCATAAAGTCTTATCTCGCACGCCAAACTCCGCTATCCTGCAGCCTAATACGCGTCACGCCTATAGCTGAGCGCATCGTCTCGTGCCCACATTGTTACTTTAGCTACTAGTGAACTTACTCAACTTTAAATTCTAACGCACTTCACGCCACTCTATGGGCTACCTACTGCTAGAGAGATCTACTATATGATCACAGAGCAATTGATTTCTGATATAGATACTTATATATCGCTCGTCGCTATATCACTGCTATCCTTATACATACGATATACATTATATATATACATACACAGATATCTCAGCGTCTCTCTCTCTCTGTTATATATATATATTTATATACACAGATATATGCGTATGTTTTATATGTCTGACGTGGTGTTTATATGAAAGCCCCCCTTGGAAAATTTTGGAGCCCCCTCCTAATAGAAACGGAATAGCTACGGCCCCTGATTATGAGACCAACCCTCATACGGACCCGTGGTTGGTTTTTGCTGTATATAGGACTTATGTTTTTTTTTAAACATTATGGCTTATGGACGGAAATTCTTGAACGTGCGCTAGCGTCCTAAAACGCTGCATTCGATTGAGTTGCAAAATTGGATCTGTACATTATAGGTAACTAACACGACTTGGATAATTATAGTTTAGTGTGTGTGGTAGAACTGGGCCGACAATTTTTTTCTCCAGGATTTGACCTAAAACAAGTTCTTATACATGACGGTTTACGGACGCAATTCATTCAAATTCTGCTAGTATCTAAATGGTGCATTCAAATAAGTTCAAATTGGTGTTTATATTATAGATCACCGTCACACAACCTATATAGATTTGATGTTGTGTATTGCTTAAATTTTTGACACAGGGCTACAAAAAAAGTGTCTAATCATTTCGGCACAAATTCTGCAAGTGCGCTAGTGTCTGTTACGTGCTCAAAATAAGCGCAATTGAGCACTGTCTTACATATTGTACATATTTGAGAGTTAGTTTGTAGGCCTTGCAGTTTTTTTGTACAGGGCTGCTTGAAAATTATTCTTGATAGTAGCATTGCTGGCCTATAGACTAAAATTATTGAAACGCACTCTAATCTGAAATACTGCCATCTGATTGAAATGAATAAATTAATATTTTAAAGGCTGATAAAGATCAAGTTGTTCGGAAAGTCGAGTGGAGTCACTCCAATTATTTTATTACTTTTCAATTCTGTGTTATCGTGAATGTGGTCGTCTATGAACAAGTTGCATAGATCGCTAGAATTACGCTCTATGGACATCTCTGTAACTACTGAATTGTTTCTGATATATACATATCCATTACTTAGCTTTGATCTTCGTGTCGGTCCACTTCCTCGTTGTTTATTTCTAATAGCTACGGTCGCGCCCCCAAGTTACAAAAGGACCCTAATTTTGGTCAGGTAACTTGCAGAAACCTAGCTATTATTGTTTTTTTTCGATTAAATTGAAATGTGTGTGCGGTGGCGCCTGATGATAGAGCACACCATTTCAATATTAATTCCATTTCTGTCTATTTCTGATTACATGTGATTAGGCTTAAAAGCACACCAGTTCTAATTTGGCGCTTTATATTCAATTTTTCCACTCTTTCATTGCCTTAAAAGGCTATATTTAAACACTTTATCCGGTATAAGCTCGTTAATTGGCACCATGTGCTATCTACTTTTTTATTTTTTTATATTTTTTTCACTTTATCATTGGATTATCTTGGGATTTCACTTTACGTAAGTAAGCTATTATATTTCATATATATATGTACACACATATATGCGTGTGTTATATATGTCTACGTGTGTATATATATGAAAGCCCCCCTTGGAAAATTTGGAGCCCCCTCTATAAAAACGGAATAGCTACGGCCCTGCTTACATACTGCTTAAATTTTAGCGAGTGTATGCCGTACAGCTTTTTAAAGGGCTACAAAAAAATAATCTTATACATTGCGGCCTTTACACTCAAATCATTTTAGTGCACTAGTGCCTGAACACTAGATCTGATTCAGTTGAATGAAATTTATTTAAACGATTGGTAACTATCAAGTGTTCGGAAAGTCGAGTGGAGTCACTCCAGATTTTTTATGTTTTGAAATCAAAATCGGTTCAATAATTTTAATTTTCTGAACGATCATTTGAATGTTCTGTAAAAACATTCTTTTCCCTTTTCCTGTCACTATCAAATAAAACATTACATTTCATTCCAAGCATTCAAACCGCGTGCATTCTTTCTGCTGCAAAATGGCCGACAGTGTTGGGCGATTGCATACAGCAACCTTATTCTTATTTAAATGCTCTTGTTTCTTAGTGTAGTGTGGAGGAATGTTTTTCTTTCATACTAAAACAAGTTTCATTGGCGTCTGACCTACTTACACATCCCTCCCCCCAAAATCTTCTTTTTTCTTCTCGGTTTAGGAGAAGGCGGCAGTAAAAAACCCAGATGGTGCAGATAGATTTTTTCGTGGGGTAGGGAGGTTAGTTAAAAGAAAAAAAGAATGAATTACGTAACGACTGTCAGGTCCGCTTCAGTGGGGGCAGGGAAGAAAATATGGAGGAATTTTGAAGAACTCCCACATTCGTTTTCTGCCCCAGAGTAGTGTGTTGCCCCATAACTGTCAGCGTTCATTTTCACTTTTAAGTTTAAAATTTTAACCTTTATTTTCTTAATGTAGCCTAACTCCGTATTCTTTTTTCTTTTAATACGAACTATTGAGCTGGTCCCTTAGCAAATTAATATGAATTATAATAAGTTACGTACCAGTAAAAGCCATCTTAAAAGGATCTTTATTACACGTCGGAGAAGTCTCAAAATGTGGATTTCTGTGGATAAAACTGTGACAGTGAAGTCTCTTTGTGAAAAAAAAAAAAAATCTGCCTTTTCCACTTTTCCCCCACCGACAACACAAATTTTGTCTTTTCAGAAGTATTTTCTGATATCTGATAGTTAGAGATCGAAATAAACCTAAAATAACGAACACTTGAATTTCTCGATTCTTTAGATAAATTTTAACTGTTAAGAGTATTCATATTAAACACCTTTAACTTGAATAGCTCTCATGACAAACTTTCAGTTAGTCGAAAAACTCGTCTTAAAATGAACCACTCAAATGGCATTGGGTTCCAAGAGCAAGTCCGGTTCTAGCTGTCTTGCATTTCCGGACAATGTAAACTGCCGCTCTATTCTTTATAAGTTCTCTAAAAAAATGATGCATTTAATATAACAATATTTTTCTGACACTCTTAACCAAAATCCCGCTTTCGAATTCCGGCGCGCCGAAAAAATGTCCGGGTTTCACTCCTATAGCGCGCCCTGCCTTTAGCAATGGCGACCGCCAAGGGGTTAACCCCCCTTGCGTTGCTGAATGTTCTGAACTGAATACGCCATTGCTGCTCCTGAAGGGTTCGTGAGTTGTAAACAGTCTTTTGCTGTTGGCTCCCCCAGCCTTGTCCCAGAATTTTTAAAGTCCATAATTGTTTTATTTTTAGCAAGATTACGTCCCAACCTTAAAGGAAGTCTGTGTACGTCATTAGCCACCAGTAAGCACTTTTCGTATATGCTGTTGAAAATTAATATTTAATTTAGTGTCTCAACATTGTTTTTAGTGCATCAGATATGTGACAAAAATTGCAAAAAAAAAAAAAATGTGCCTTTAATAGCAGAAGTGTTTAACTTGGTGCACATACTAAATATATAAAAAGGTTTAATTCTGGATATGAGGATATCATAGATTTCCCCTATTACAGTAATACAGTAATGACCGACAATCAAAATGGAGGCCTCTAAACGTATTTTATGTGCTCCTTTTTACTGTTATTAGATAATGTTAACAGCATATTGAGTGAATGTATATGGATAAATGTTGTAAAGGCAACGCTTTCATCTATATTACATCTGCGTTTAAACGCGAGGAATGGAGTGAAGTGAAAAAGAGACTGTAATTATACTTCGTTCGATTCTTCAGCAGTAGTTTAATCATAATCGTGGATTTAGGAATAGGATTGTATTTTCTAGCGCTTTGATATGTTTTTGTTAGTCTAATGTGTAAGTTTTTGTTCTCTCTAAATTAAAATTTAATTAAAGAATTGTGGTCTTTATTTATTCTCTACCAACAAAACTAATGGGAAGCAAATGCATAATGTTATGCGTTTGCAGATTCCTGTCATTACATTTAACCAGCCACTTTATGCATTGGAAAAACAAATACAGTGGAACTGGGCAACTCATGGCAAAGGTGAGTTTGTTAAAAATGTTTGGTGGGCTTCTTATCGAGATGCCATTTCTGTAAGTTCTAGGACATTTCTTGGACGAAAGTGGATGGTCTGAATCACTTGTGTTCAGGCTGATATTACAACAGTTGGAAGAGCGGATTCATTTGTAAATAGATTTCCAGGTAACATCGTACTCGCCGCCAGGATAATCAAATCACAGGCAGTGGCCTATAGTCTTATTTATGCAGCAGACTTATATTGAGTACAGCCGACACAACATAGAGGATAGTAGTCTAGTTAAGTCATTTGAAGAGTGGGGTAAAGAAAGGGTCGATGTATGTCACCAATTTACATTCTGGTTTATCTTTCTAAAGTTGCCTGCAGTGGCGTAGCGTAGGTTTATGCTGCCCGGGGCTGATGAAAAATATGCCGCCCCCCCCCTACACACACGCGCACTAATAATGTATTATAAAGATAAACTTTTTCATAGAGCAAGGAAAATACTTAGCTGCAGGCACATTTTATCCCCTCCAAAATTTAATATTCTTACTAAATTAATCACAGTATTACGGGTTGAACTGAGTACATGAAATGTATTTTTCACGCTTGTTCTAACAAAGAAACAAGTTCTTTAATGCAGTCGATTGCATGTTTGAAGGAAGGTGGATAAAGGTACACCAATGCTTGCCTCCTTTATTAGACGCTCTAAGAAAAATGTCTCCCTAAATAAGAAAATAATGACTGAGAAGAAAAATTTCAAAATTTAGGAAGGTTAAAAACGATCGAAAGTTAATTATAACCAAAAATGTGCGTCTTATAAACGAAGCATTTTTGTACTACAATGAATAGGAATGCAGCGGGACTTTATAAAAACGACGATTAAATGTAAAAGTCGTATAAATGAGAAACGCATAAACGGTGCTTTACTGTGCATTTAAATTAAATAATTTGTCTAACAAGGTATTTTAAAATGCATAACAAAAATTTAAATGAAAACATGAGGTCATAAAAATGTACATTTGTGATGGCTTCAAATTTTACTGGAGTGAACAACGTGGTTTTCTTAATCATAAACTATTATTATAATTCCTTTTTGTATTATAGATATTGTAAAAAATTCAAAAGATTGAGCTAAAATATTTAATAAGTAAAAACATTTTCACCAGATTTCATAAAAAAATTTGAAATTGAACAAAACTGGAGAATTACATAAAATGTAATTTACAGACAGACGCCTTCATTTATAATGCTCAATATTGTCAGCTTTTTACTTTCTTCCAAGGAAAACCCTTTCAAAATCTAGCGTGGACTTAAAACGGAAATGACAAGAAATCTAACAGGCGAAGATAATTTTAAACAGGGGCGGCCCGAAACTGTAAGAATGGTAAGAATTTTATCGGGGTGCCATTTCGAACTCCAAAATCAAGAAAAACTTATTGAGAGCATAAAAAGGGGCGCACTTTTTACCTTTGCAGGAGGTGCCAAGTACATATGGGTCGCTCCTGATTTTAGAACAGAAAAGCAGCTTCAAGGTGAAACGGCGAAAAAAAATTAAAAAAATATACGTTTTTAAAGCCTAAGGAAGGGAAAGGATGATAATATCAACGAAAAGTGAAACAGTTCCTTGAAAAAATGACTTGAATTTTCGTCTGTCCGATATAGAAATATATAAAGACAAAAAATGTCATTTTAATCTCTTTAAAATAAGTCAACGATAGGGATTTTGCCGCCGGTGGCGGGCGCCACCTCTGCCCCCCCCCCCCCTATGCTATGCCACTGGTTGCCTGGGACTGAGATGGCGCCCTTCGTTGAAGAATTTATCTCTACTAAGACATAAAGATATTAAAGAGATTAACGTCACCATGAGGCTAACGAACACTCTCAGATGGCGCAATTGGTTTTCAAGTCTTAGTCATGTAATGCAAGATTTGGGAAACCCATTTAGTGAAAACAGCTCTGATCTTTATGTTACTTTTATGTGTTGTTGGATTCAGTGGCGGATTAATGCAAGTTTGTCGGGGTGGAGGGGGCGGATAGTTATCAGATTGACATATACACCCATTTTATGGAAGTGAAATAGGATCTTTTACATTAATTTCTTTTTTCTCGGGGGGGGGGGGCGCGCCCCCCCCGAGAAAATTAATCGGCCCTTGGTTGGATTACGGCCAATAATCCACACGTGGGATCTAGGCCGATGGGATATCTTTCTGTTACTTGACGCCCGAAATATTGCATTTAAGCGAAATAGCATTAGCAAACACATTTTTTAAAACTTGAACAGAGTGGAATTGAGCAGTATGAGGTACACCTCGGCGAGAGACTTATTAATAAAACTAAACGTACATCAGATCCAATTAAAGGGAATAATCTACATCTCATCAGCCGTCCTCCAGTTTGTGAAAAGTCTAATAAGCAGTTACAGTTGACATCGCTGAAGAATGATTGTTCGGTGTTTTCTACATATGTGGTTCCCAACCCTTTAACATTGTGCCGCCCAGGGGCGTAGCCAGGGGGGGGGATATCGGGATATACCCCCCGAAATTTTGGATTAGTGATGAAATTCCGTCTATTTATACACATATAAGTCCCCCCCGAAAAATTTTCCTGGCTACGCGCTTGGTGCCCCCCCCCACATTCCTCAAAATACATACAGTTTTTTATTCTTCAATAATTAATGATATCAGTAAACTTTGTGAATAAGCACTTTAAGCGGAACTAGATATGTTTTGAAGTAAAAATAAGAATAAATAAAATGAATTTTTAAAACACATGGGGCAAAGGCCCCCTAGACTCGCTACGCTAGCTTTTCGTATGAGGCATTCGGCTCCTAATAAGGCTTGTTTGTAAAAAAGGCATAATTTCAACAGATAAAATCCAATGATTGGATCAGATAGAATGTTACTGAGCTACATATTCCTTGGTTTTTGCATGTTCCTTGTAACATAAAAATTTAAACTTCACACTATTTTTAATTGTGTAAAACCTTCGGAACACTTTGCGTATTTGCCATGAATTTCTGTCTAGATTGTACATTACATCACAGATACGTAATGGAGATTTGGATAAGTTAATTCGACACAAGAACCAAGCTTATCCTCCAAGGTTGTTGATATTGGGGATCTGAGATCTGGGACAAAGTCAAATTTATTGACTTCTCTTAAAAGACTCATACCTAGTATTGCTACCAAACGAACAGCAGAGATTTTTATCATTGGGGGTGCTGTAACAGAGATTGGACAAAACATTTGAAGATTATACCAATACTACCTTGGAAACCTATATCATATCTCAACTTCACCATTTAAGAAGGATAGCTATCATCTGGGACATATACATGATTGATACCTGATGGGTGACGTGACACACCAGCAAAAAGGGAAAATGTGTTCGTAAGCACTTTGAAGCAAAGAATTCACTTCCTAGAAAACTGGGAGGAATTTCTCCGGGTTGATAAAAATAAGACTTAATTGTTCTCTTTTCTGGCTA
>JAWZYV010004696.1:0-14518 GCA_038373885.1 Cheiracanthium punctorium | reverse complement strand
TAGGAGTTTAAAACGGAAATCTTGAACATGACTCCCCCCCCCGCCCCCCTTGAATAAGCCACTGCCTGAACTTGTCGAGCAGTGGAAGTCGCTTAATTTTTGCCCTTTATCCAGTTACTGAAAGGGTTATCATAAAAGAAAAGATGGAAAAGGTGACTTGAAACGGGTAACTTTGAGGTTCATTGGTAATTTTCCATATTTTGAGTTGGCACATTTCATAGTTCTGCCCTCCCAACCATCCTGCCCTCCCTACGCCTCTGATAGTACATATGTTTTAGATGTTCCCTTTCCACCTTGTTCTTGATTTATTAGTGATGGGTAGTTCATGAACGAACTAGTTCATTGAACTAGTTCACTACAATGAACTAAAGAACTAAATAGTTCAACTAAATGAACTATCTAGTTCATTGAACTACTTAGTTCATTTTGAACTACTTAGTTCATTTTGAACTATTTAGTTCATTTTGAACTAGATAGTTCATTACGAACTACGTAGTTCATATAGTTCATTATTAAATCCCCATAGTTCATATGAACTATTTCGAAGAACTAGTTCATGGCGTGAACTAGTTCGTTCAGAACTACTTCACTAAAATGAACTAGATTCCCCATCACTATGATTTATGTTATTTATTCTCCAACAAGTGAGATAAAACAGGATCCTTTTACACCGTACATTGAGTAGTACAGTAATCCCCCTTATAACACGATACTCTTACAACGCGATTTCCTGTCCTTCGTATAACGCGTGTTTTCCCCCGTATAACGCGGGGATTTCCCACGTTACAGTATTTGTTACGAATTGGGATTCTTCAGCGGAAGGATCTAGTGAATTGAAAATAAATCTTCAATACTGTCTTGCACCCTATGTAAAAATTCAGAAAAAACAGGAAACGAAAAATCATTAGATAGTGAAATATCAATGAATATAGACGAACAAGAAGATAGGCTCTTGAGTAAAGAGAATAACAAAGCTTCCAATTGTGAAATATTGGAAGATTTTATATCAAAAAGATGTCGGCGGAACGTTATTTCAGATAGCCCCGACAGCGAATCAACATGTAACACAACTATTTTTGGAATTATGTCATTTTTTCTAATGAACTGTTTTTAGTTACCTATGTGTAAGCGTTTTATTTAAAATGTTCTTAGTTTGATTTTAATTAGATGCACCTATTTCGCACATAGTATTCATTTTTCCATTAATATTGGATTGACTTGAATCATTTGTACATAACGCGTTATACGGGGTCATAGAGCGCGTTATACGAGAATACTCCTACAACGCGTTTTCCTATAACGCGGAATGAATCTACCGCGTTATAAGTGGGATGACTGTATTTTAAATTTACTTTCGAAGTAGTATTTTTTATTGGTTAGCAAAATTGGACAATGTTATGGCTGAACATGTGAGGAGAGGAGAGTCACTTACCGACAAAACACGTGTACATCCTTTAAGTAAAACTACGCAAAATGAATTCGTCGGTCTTCTCCCTACCCAGGTTCAAGACCCAATTATAAATAAGCTCCAAAAATGCAAAATATTCTTCAATCCTATACTGGACTGTACGCGAGATGGAAGCCACACCGAACCCATAACGAGGGTGGTAAGGTTTGTAAAAAGGAATGAGAATGAGGAAGTAAGCGTTCAAGAACACTTTTTAGGCTTTGTACCTATCCCAAGTACTACAGGTGAAGCACTACTAAATGAGTTCTGCAAAAGGAATATTCCTCAAAAAAACTGGAGAGGTCAGGGGTATGCTAATGGCAACAATATGAAAGAAAAGCATCTTGGAGTTCAAAACAGAATACTCGATCTTAACTTTCGGGCCTATTTCGTACCCTGTGGCACCATCTTGTTGTAAAGGATGCTGCCCTGTCCTGCAACTTTGCAGTAGACGTTTTCAGCAGCATTCAAGAACTGTATAGCTTCTTTTCCTCATCAACATACCGCTGGAGCATCTTAACCCTTAACGCGCACTGTTACCCGCTATGGGAACACACAACTCGGACGTTTGGGCGGTTGCCCGTCACGAAGACTAGATTGGATTTCTATCAAAAGAGTGGCGGGTGACAGAACTCCACGAGAATCCTTTACTTTTGAGCACGTCCTTTCACGTCCAAAAACTGTCATTCTTTTTAACAGCACTGACATGGGCTGACACTGGCTGTGCGGCACAGCCAGCTGTCGTCTTAAAAGGGTCTCTCGATCGGTGGCACGCGATGAACGTTTCGATCGTCCGCCCTCTTGCTGGTAGTTAAGTCGAGCGCATGGCCACGGCTGCCCTTTTTTCAGCAGGGGGCCCTCTATCCAGCTGTTCTCGCATTCTTCCATTTTTCGGCAGATGTCAGTGCTGTTCAAAAAAATCGTGACCCTTTTTGACGGGAAGGGACGTGCTTAAAAAGTAAAGGATTCTCGTGGAGCTCTGTCACTTGCCACTATTTACAGAAATGCAATCGATTCTTCGTGACGGGCAACCGTCCAAACGTCCGAGTTGGGTGTTCCCAGAGCGGGAACACTGCGCGTTCAAGGTGAATCCTCAAAGGGCTCTAGTCTGCCCCGTTGGTTCAAGCGAATACTTACGGATGTGTGACATCCAATGGACGTCATTCGCAACCTGCTGACGTATGTTGGTATTCTGGAAAGTACGGTAGAGCTTTAGGTGCAGATTCTCTCTACCGAATGTTTACAGAATGCTTCACGGTTATTTTTAACAGCACTGATATCGGCTGAAAAATGGAAGCATGCGAGAACAGCTGTAGAGGGCCCCATGCTGAAAAAAGGGCAGCCGTGGCCATGCGCTCGACTGAACGACCCGCAAGAGGGCGGACGATCGGAACGTTCATCGCGTGCTACCGATCGAGAGACTCTTTTTGGACGACAGCTGGCTGTGCCGCACAGCCAGTGTCAGCCCATGTCAGTGCTTTTAAAAAGAATGACAGTTTTTTGACGTGAAAGGACGGGCTCAAAAGTAAAGGATTCTCGTGGAGCTCTGTCATCCGCCACTATTTTTGTAGAAATCGAATCTATTCTTCGTGACTGACAACAGTCGGAACGTCAGTATTTTGATTTCTGGAGTTCGGTGTTCCCAGAGCGGGAACACTGCGCGTTAAAGGGTGAAAGTGCCTACACTGAACTGCATCCCATCGTCCATTAAGACAATGCATACACTGAAAAATGTAAATAAGATGAATCTCAAAATGTGATGAATTTTTTGAACTGAAATTTCAAGGTCGCGTCACGGCAATAGCGTCATGATGAGGCTGGGACGATTTTGGATTTTAACAGACCAGATAGATCGCCAGAGACAAAAATAGCAAGCATGCTGTACTCTATTGCTGCAGAGAGATTTCTTTCTCCTCTTTGTGCTACCTTCGTTCTTGAGAAAGTGTACGCATGCGCTGAATGTCAACACACAGGGTGTACTCGGATACGAACATGCCGGAGCACTGACTGACAGTGGGTAAAGTCCATGATCCATGCTATATTTTGATCAGAATCTCGAGTATTTTGAAACGGATTTATATGGATTGTTATGAACAAACTATTATTCACAAAAACCGATATCCAAGTAAGTCCTATTTTATAGATTCTTTTTGTATACATCCACATCGTCATTTAAAATTTAAAATCCATGTATATTAAACGATTTTTATGTTTGTCTAATGAATGAGTGTGCTTAGTCTATTTATTATTGGATTGACTATTTTCCAATTTTATTTGAATACTGAAAAATTAACAGAACGGACTTGTAAAATATTTTTACATTCATTTTTAATGACTATGACATTTTATCTCTCAACACCCTTTATTGAAAAATGGGTCCCAAAAATGCGACATCATTTTACATGTATTTAAATACTATTAGTTCACAACAGCTTTCATCTAGTGTCACACCATATCGTAAGCTGTAGAATAGGCTTCCCATGTATTTTTTACAGATATTTAAATACTATGAGTTCACAACAGCTTTCATCTATTTTTACACTATTTCGTAAGCTGTAGAAATATGCTTCACGTGTATTTTTCTATAAATAGGTTACACTCATAAAAATTTCAACATAGGATTACCGGGCGAAATACGCGAAGGATGAGCGATAAAATGACACAGTCAATGAATATCGTTTTAATAGGGCCATCCTGAAACTAAAAATTTAGGGGGGGGGGGTTCAGGGAGATCTTCCCCTGACGAGGCTCGAACAGGCGAGTTTTTTTTTTTTAATCTTTTTAATACTATGCCTCAATCCTTTGACTCCCTACAACATCTCACTTTTGATCTGTTTTCAAATGTTATCGTTCATTTTAGTCTTTAATTTTGATCTCTGACTACTTATTGGACAATCGAACCGATTTGAATCCATCTCGCCGTATAAGAAGTTTCACTTCTGACACGTGTACTCTGTACACACGCTCTTTTCTTTTTTTTAAGGAATGACTTACTTTGGATGAACGCCCAGAAAATTGGAAATGGTTACATACCCGAGTTTCCTTTCACTCCTGTTACTATTTCACAATCACCTGAGAAATTCTTGCGATAAGAAACAGCTGTCGAGTGGATCCAGTCTACTTTTTGAGAACGATGCGCAAAAGTGAGCGTTGCTTTCCGAGAGCAGCGCATAAAAAAAGAAATCGCTGTTTTCCTACTTATACCGGGATTTTAAAAAGGAAGCAAACCGATAAGGTCGACCTCCCCTTTTTTACTTTCCGAACATGTACCATGTATAAGGAAAGTAGTGTCATCCTAAAAACATTCGACTTCGAGATTTGTGTGTAGGGACACGTTTTGAAGTCGTATGAATTCATTTATGCTATTTTTACGAGATGTATGTATGTGTGTGTGTGTGTATGAGTGCCACGAGAGCTCCTCAACGGGGCATTCGATGGAGCTCAAGTTCGGTCTATAGGTTATAAACCACCGTCGCAAGACCGGTATGGATTGGGGTGTGTATAGGACTGATAGTTTTTCTACAGGGCTACGACAAAAAATTCTTTTACAGGATGGCCTATGAGGGGACATTCTTGAAGGTGCGCTAGCGTTGAAACGGTACATTCGATTGGACTAAAATTGGGTATAGATGTTATAAATCACCGTCGTAAGACCGGTATTCATTTGGATGTGTATAGGACATCGAGAAAAAATTCGACGTCCTATTTTTAGAAAAATACGACGTAATTTTTCTACAGGGCTACGACCCAGATTTCTTTTACATTATGGCTTATGGAGAGACATTCTTGAAAGTGCGCTAGCGTTGAAACGGCGCATTCGATTGAGCTTCCATGTATTCGTTTCGCGCATTCGCTTGGTATGTATGTTTGAATGATTCATCGACTCAAATGGATTTAAATGCTGGGTCATGATCTTAATCGTAAGTGTTCGGAAAGTCGAGAGGAGTCACTCCAGACTTTTGTGGATTGTAAATGAAGAAAATATATGAACCTTAAAAACATAAAAATTAAGAATTTGGGTTGTTCAAAAATTAAAACTACAGAATTGTTTTAAAAAAAATGAAATATTTCAAAAATATTCAGTTGAACTCTCTTACAACGAACGCGATATTGGCTCGTTATAACTCAGTATTTGTCGAAAGCGGGTTCGTTAGAAAATCTTAAAAATTCATGCATACTTACTTACTTTATTACAATCTATTTATAATCTAGAAATTTAGTTTTACAAATAATCACATGTAATCGTATTCTGAAAACTTAAATTCTCGTGTCATGAGCTCTCGTCATCTACAAAATTAAATATCTAAATTATGATCGATGAATCGTAGTAAGTCGTCATGAAACATCCCATTATCATAATCGCTCGAGACGATGACAGTATGACACTCACTCAGTTTTAGTTTTTACGTCCAGTGAAGGTAGGGTTGCCAGGTCGCCCAACCCAATAGCCGGACAGACCCGCCAGTTTGGCCGGACATTTGGGTCAAAAGGCCGGACAGCCTACACTATGGAGGATTTTGTCTCGGTATTAATAGGTACGACAAAAAAATTGTATGTAAAATCAAGCTTTTTGGATGGTGACCACGAATCTTGTTCAATTCTAATGAAATATTAGGTTGTAACGAAAGTTTCCCGCCACCTCAAACATCGTCAGCACACAGTTCGCGTTGGCGTATTGGCTCCTATTTTGTCAAACGATTTTTGGCATTTGGAAGAAAGAGACTTACTTTATAGCACTATGGTGTGAAATCTGTAAAAAATAGAGTTATCATTAAGAACAAGGTGTCTCAAATGACACTATCACTCTAGAGGATTAGAACCATCCTTGGCTTCCAGTTGTGTTGCAAAAAGGCAGCTACAGAATATCAACGAATTAGGAGTACAGCTTTAAGTACTAGTGTTGTATCATGTGACACTGTGCAGGTTGGATACCGAAAGTTCATAAACAGTTATCTAAGGAGTTAGAAGTGAGTTTTTCAGGCAGATTTGGCGGAAAACTTTCGTTACAACCTGATATGAATAACATCGAATGCCCAATCCGTTCAAGTACTTTATGACTCATCAGCCAAAGTCACCCGTCAAAAGCCTAACAAAAGCCAGACACCGTTCAGTTGGGCCGGACACGCCATCCAAAAGCCTAATTATGTCCGGCTGTATCCGGACGCCTGGCAACTCTAAGTGAAGGTAACAGAAAATACTCGTTAAACTGTGTGTGAAGTCTTCGTTCCAATTTTGGGCACTCCTACTTTGGACAGTCCACTCAAAATGCCTAAAGAAATAGTGAACACCGGTATAACGCGTTCATTCATGTTGTTAGAAAGACGTAAAGCCGAAAGTATTTCGAAAATGTTCGATGGCTTCCACCCTGGCCGCTTCCTACCCGCGAAAGGGGATCAGAGCGTTCAAAAATCAAAAAAAGTCACTCATCTAAGGCAGATGCCCCTCGTGCAAGCTTGCAATAACCTAAAACCACACAAACACATCGCTACTGAAATACTTTATACCTCTGTGTCGAGGACCAGAGGATTAAAATATCGTCCGTCCATAGGAAGTGTCCGCGAACGGGGTGCCTATTAAGGGGGGGGATTTTCCTGTATCGATTCTCTTTTTTCCCAAGAGATGCGGGAACCAGAGCCTGATTATCACATGGGCATGCGGGTCAATAGCCCGGGGCCCCAGAAAAATAAAGCCCCCCCCCCCCCCCCACAATCTCCCGATGGATTGTTATCACGATTTATTTCATATTCATATACACTGCAATAATAAGTTTTGTGCCACTCAATTTCCTTTGTAATATCTATATCATACTTTTTAACAATCAATGGACTTAAGAGATTTATTTTCTGTTCTTCTCATTGAATGGTCTTTAAGACTCATGGATCCATCCACAAGAAGTGAGGAGTTTATGAAAACGTAGGGTATGGCCCTATATAGGCTTATCACAAAATATCCATTCGTTAACATTTTTTATTTTACGATGAAGGAAAGAAAATGTCGAACTTTTTGGTGTATCAGGAAAATTTTTTGGAGTGAGAAACTTTCCTCCCGTGCCTCGTCATGGCCATTCCTAAAATGGGCTTACCCGTGCGCTCATAATACAAACGGACTCAAAAAATATTAAAATCCCTTTTAAATACAGAGTCTTGTTCTCAATAAGTATCCATAAATAGGTCATTTTTAATTCATTTTAGTCATTCTTTAAAAATGTTTTGTTTTTAGGTCGGGAAAATGCAACAGCCAACAAAAATAAGTTAAAATGCTTGTGATAGTATGGGGGCCCCAAAATAACCTCTTGCCCCGGGATCACCTATGATCAGGCTCTGGTGGGAACAGAGTGCGGAGAAGCACTGTTATCCTAAGGCGACCCTATTTCTAAACAGCAATTTGGGGACAAATGAAGCATTGTCCTCGAATCCAAGGAAAACTTGGGGACACTAGAAAATATTTTTGGGGACTTATTCGAGGACACAACATTTTACCATGTATACCCATACTTTAAATCTTGACTGACTTTGATACTTAAAAATGAACTCTAATAGCTTTTTATATCAATTGTGTATTCTTATAAATGAATGGAAGTATTTCATTCATTTATAAATATTTATTCAAACCAGAAATAGGAAAGGAACATCCTGTTGAAATATTGCCATTTATTAAAAATTGAACTCTTGGAATAGTATTTGAATTTTTCAGAAGACATTGCTTTTTACATTGGATCATTTTGTGATCATTTTTCATGAAACTTTGTACACCCTCTAAAAAAAAGTATTCGAGGGCAAAAAAATTTTCGTACCTCAATTTCATATTTAAAGCATGACTCTTCATGAAAAGGGATGAATCATTAACAAAATTGAAATGGGAAATTTCGCTCATAGTCGGATACTTTATTGAATGTCTGTACACGCTACACACACAATGATAACAAACGCTTTCAAAGATCGAATTTCATTGTTTCTGAGTAGATGGAGCTTTTAGTCGGTTTATTTTTCTTATTTTTACAGTTTTTTTCTGAAAGAAATAAACTAAACGGAAACTTTCAGGGAAAAAAGTACAAATCTTTAAATATGGGGACATTTGGGGACAAACTAATGTTGGGGACAAAATGAAAAAAAAATCTATATTTGGGGACTGTCCTCGAATTTCGAGGACGTATGGTCACCTTATGTTATCCGCTCATGGGATGCCAGAATAAATCAAAAATGATGTGCCAACTTATTCCCATCCCCTCCATTAGCGGATGATCTTCTGTCGCCCATAAAAAGGGCCGAATAATAATGCGAGAGGAATCGTTTCATTCATGCTTTAAAATATATCTTTTGATAACAATATCTAGACATATCGATACTCCGTGGCTTCTAATCTGTTATCATTTGCTATTATACAACGTCTGCTCAGGCAACGTATAATACTCCCAAAGGATTGATAAAAAAAAAAAAAAAGAATCGGAAGAACATTTTAAATTTTACTAGCTGAAATACCGGTTCTTCTCACGGGAATGAGGCAAAATTTCATTAAGAATACAAATTCATAAAACGGTACACCGATCATTTAAAAAGGAGACACATAACATATTTTAGCGTGTGATTATATGTAAACCGTTAATTTATAAACGCCTTTCGCAAAAAACATTTTCGCTGTAAAATTATTTTTATAAAACCTAAAATTAAAAATTTAGTATGATCGCATCCACTTTAATTCGTGTATGAACGGTTTTCTACACGATTTAAAACCAACAAAGAATTGTTCCAAATAACAACATCAAAATGACGTCATTCTCTCTCAGTTGCGATAAGTAACTTAACCCATTTGTGGCTGGATATTTTTGCGACTTTCTTCGATTTTTACTGATAACAGAAATAATAGATATATTTCTGATGTTAACTTCTTGAACAAGGGATGATTTCTTTTAAAATCATGATGCATAAAAATCGAAATATCAACATCCTACTTGGTCATGTTAAAATATTTTGTAGAGTTGAGGCTCGATGCTCATGAATAAAGGCTAGGAAAAATAAATAACGTTTTCGACTCATAGCGAAAATGCCGTCCCAAAAAAGGGACACTAGGCATAAATGGGTTAAATTATTAAAAGAAAGAAAGAAAGAAATTGGACGCTATTTTAACTTCATAAACTTTCGGAAACCACGGAAGCTCATCCTTTCGCCCGTGGCGCAGTTTTCATCTCAAAGCCTCTCGTGACATCAAAATGACGTAGATCTCACGTACTAACCTCCCTATATAGAGGGTTCGTCACATGACTCATTATCTTACGAATGCATATCGGGAGAACTTTATAGAGGTGAAAATTACGAAAAATCGCTTAAAAAATGGGGAACGGGTGGATCCCGAGAGTAAGTGGAACAAAATTGGCCTCGTATTTTTGTACGTATTTGAGTAAAGTTTCAAGCCGGTGGGTGGAACAGTGTGGATTTATAGGCGATACAAACAGACAAACAAACAGATTTTCGTTTTTATTTATAAGGATTCAACAATGACTTTATACAAATCACCTTTTCGTTTTATTGATAACACTCATAAAGTAATTTTGACAGACAATCACTCTGAACACGAGTTCGTAAACTGTGGTCCGCGAAATTATGAAGAGCAGTTGCAAGCAAATCAATAAGACGATAAAAAACCAACAAACACAGAGCAACAAAAATATTTTTAAAGCAACCAATGATACACTACGATATTATTGTGCTCTGCGTTGTTATATAATTTCCGAATTTTTCTGTATTTATTTTTAATAAATTGCTGAAAAATTATTTAATATTTACATTATTATTTAAATTTTTGTCCACTGTTGAGTTTTTTTTTTCATGTTTCTATATTTCCACTGACTAGGGGGTAATAGCGTGCGCTTATCATGTTTAACAATCTTTATTATTGCATGTTTGTTTCATACAATGACGGTTCGAAAAGTTTGTGGACTAGTGGGTATCTGTCATTGACTTACCGACAAGGGCGGCTCCAGTGAGGGGGCCATAGGGGCCATGGCCCCCTCCGAAATTTTGTCTTACAACTTTAGATTCGCATACTTCACGATATCACGTTCAATTTGCATTTTGAACAATTCATAGACCTAAGTAAAAAGTTCGATGGCCCCCTCCGAGAATTCAGTCTGGAGCCGCCATTGCTTACCGAGTCCACCGATTGGAAATTGAAGAAACAAAATTGTGAGGCAACTGACAGTCGTACTTAAAATCAACGAAAAGTTGTTCAATTAAATCATAACGTACTTCCATTTTATAATTAAATTGAGTGTAGCAGACTTCTCAGTCCTTTATGACTCCTTTTTTTCGGGGGGTGGGTGGGTTGTAGACGTCAATAGGTCACCTTTTTACGTTTTTTTTAAAGTTAAAATAAAAACACTTTTAAAACTACTCAATTAAAATTTTCACCGTGTATCGTTCTTTCTACTGCGAACAGATGCCAACACTACAGTCTAAAAGCATTCTATCTAAAGATGAAATAATAAGTTATTTTTCACTCTTTTAAAATATTTTAAGATGACTTATTGAATCTGACTCAAACTCTGAAAAGGTGAAAAAAAAAGTAGAGAAAGAAAAGAAAAAAACAAGAAAAGAAAGAAATCAGAACATTCGTAAACGCTCAACCAGTGCCACTCGTTTTAGGCGTTCTGAAACACTTAGCTTTTTCTCAGGCATTTTCAATGAATTCTAAAGGTGGATTCATACCTGCCGCGCCGCACCGCAACCATGCCGTACTGTTTCGCCGTTTTGGACCGTTGGCTGTCCGCGCGGCGAGCTTGCGGTGCCGCAAGTAAATGCACCAAATTTTTATTTGTTGTTCTTCGGCGTACTTCTCTTGTGCTTTTAAAAGATTGTTTTATAATGGATAATCGATTAATGTTAAGGAGAAATCAACTTATTTTAACATATTTATCTTTAAAACAATAGACTACAAATGATACACACACGTGCGTTCGGTCAACACTCAACAAAAATACTCTAGAAAAGCTCTTCTGTAATTGGCTGTAGCTTTGCGGTCGCTGCGGAATATCTGTTCTTGCCAGATATTGCGCAAACCCTCGGCGCTCGCCGCGCGGGGGCCGTGTTGCTCCGCCACGTGACGTCATTGCGGCGTCTTAACGGTGCGGTACGGCCAGTATGAATCCGGCTTAACACGACCACGACGAGAATGTCCCGGATATTCTTCCAGGAGGCTCCACAGCAGCGTTTCTGCGATTTCCCCTCTGTCCGCGTACAGGATTCGAGTTCAGGTTGCCCGTTCCCTTCTGAATCGTGGTCAGTGTGACGCTGTCTTTCTCGGACGAGCACTTTTAAAATTACGATTTAAATTTGCACTGTTTATCATTCTTTCTACTGCTAACAGATGGCAGCAGTAATAGTCTAAAAGCGTTATCTATAGATGGAAGAATAAGTTTTTTTCCCTTTAAAAATATTGTAAGAAGATGGCTTACTGAATCTGACTTTGCCTAGGGATGGATGCGAAACGAGACGAGACGAGACAGAGATGGACAGCTTTCATGCGAGACGAGAAAGGGATTTTTAGGACTATTGTAGAGGGAGTTTGCGAAACGAGATAAAGCTTTGCAACTGGTTTGCGAGACGAGACGGGCCTACTTTAAGTCTCGCTTCTATGCCCGACCCCCTCTTCGAAAAGGTCAAGCGACAGGAAACGAAACAGGATCTTTCTTTTTTTTTCAAAATGGCGAAAAGTTCAAAGCGTGCTGTCCGAATATTTTCCTGAAGTTCGCCTTCACTTGCGCCCTGGTGTAGCAGCGGGGCACCCTGGTGCGGTCGTCGAGCCCCAGCCTGTCCACCAGCCGGATGGCTTCTTCGTTGAATTCCGCCACGGCCAGGACGATCCTCTCCCGATACTCCCCCGGATACTCTTCCAGAAGGTTCCTGAGCAGCACTTCCGCGATGTCCTCTCTGTCGGCGTACAGGGGTCCGACCAGCAGCGAGTCCCGCTGGACGTTCTGCCGGAGGGTGCCGTACCCGCACACCCTTCCGGTTCCGGTGCGGACGGCGGTCAGCGTGACGCTGTCTTCCTCGGACGAGCTGAGGGCGACGATCCTGGAGCGGTCGTAGCCGTGGATACCCGCGTCGTAGTTGATGACGGCCGGAAGGACAGAAGCTCGGACGGGCCTCACCTGCAGAAAGAGAGATGAAAAATTTGACCACTGATACTGAAGGTTCGACATTCCTTAACCCTTTGAGGCGCAACCCTTTCCCAATGCTGAAAAAAGGGCAGCCGTGGCTCTCGCTCGACTTGACTACCAGCAAGAGGGCGGACGATCGAAACGTTCATTGCGTGCCCCACAGATCGAGAGACCCCTTTTTTTGACGACAGCTGGCTGTGCCCGGCACAGCCAGCTGCGTCAAAAAAAAGGGGTCTCTCGATCGGTGGCACGCGATGAACGTTTCGATCGTCCGCCCTCTTGCTGGTAGTCAAGTCGAGCGATGGCCACGGCTTCCTTTTTTCAGCATTGGGCAATCTGTCCAGAAATTCTTCCCTTTTTCAGCAGATGTCAGTGTTGTTCAAAAGAATCGTGTTTGTTTTTGGACGGGAAAGGACGTGCACAAAAGTAAAGGATTCTCGTGGAGCTCGATCACCCACCACTCTTTTGATAGAAATCCAATCTATTCTTCGTGGCTGACAACAGTCAAAACGTCCGAGTTGGGTGTTCCCAAAGCGGGAACATTGCGCGTTAAAGGGTTAAGACACAAACTATATTCCAAAGCCTCGTTTGATTTCCAAAATAATTCAGTGCATAACGTATCTAAAAAATAATCCATAATCTCTCAAGCTTAAGCCTTCATTTCAGATCGGTCCTTTGAAAGACGCATGAACAGTTCTTTGCAGTTTAAAATTTCAAGATTCTAAGGCTCATCGCTTTTGAGCGACGCGAGCGATACGTACTGTTACGAATTTTTGGGGATCTCGCTGTTCTGGGGCTTAAAATAGTTTAAAATTCGTATTCTACGCTTCCAATAGTTCAATTTTGCTTTTTGTTGCATCGAAACGGGTCCACTAGAACCGGGGATACGGAGGTTACGGTTTTCCACTTGTTTTTTTTATGGGTTTTCTAGAAATCTCTGGAAATATTCGTCCTAGGACTTCCGTGACTTCACCTTCGGGGACTTATTTTGGGCGCCCAGTTGGGCGATATTTCGCCGAAAGTCGCCCAGTTTGGCGACTCGATCGTCCGCCCTCTTGTGGGTCGTTCAGTCGAGCGAGGGCAACGGCTGCCCTTTTTTCAGCATTGGGAAAGGGTTGCGCCTCAAAGGGTTAAGAACAGCCATTTTAGATGTTGATAGATTGTGGCAACTCTTTTCTCAGTTGTAATCCTATCAAAGCTGCATGGATTTTTTTTTTTGCCTGAAAAATGAAAAGGGTCTTTGTGTACTTTTATAATTGTAGTTTTGACCTTCATCTAGGAACCCTTGTTAGTGAAGTGAGTATGAAATCACTTGTTGCATCGATTGCAAACCTACACGCTTCATTCGAAGGAGCGAACATAACGATCCAAGACGGAGTGAAAGGAAAAACGGTCGGTGTCGCCATTTTTTACATCCAAACCCACAGTATTAACGCGAAAATGCTCTTTCAGTACTCTTTTCCCCAGAAATCCAAGCCCCATTTCCTGTTGACCCAACGACTGATCACGTTCGCCCCTCCTATTTCGCTCCGTTTTGGGATCGAAAAACGCTCCTAAAGGAGAAGTGCACTTTCAAGTACGGAAAGGTTCGTCCATTCGCTCCGACTGACCGAATTTTGCTCGTTTGAATGAAGCATGCGTATATCTATTAGGTTGTAACGAAAGTTTCCCGCCACCGCAAACATCGTCAGCAACAAGTTTTTCGCGTTGGCGTATTGGCTATTATTTGGTTTAAACGATTTTTGGCAATTGAAAGAAAGAGTTACTTTATAACACTTGTGTTGTGAAAATCTGAAAAAAATGAGTTTATTCATTCAGTATAAAGGTGTCCCCAATGGAACTATACTTACGGATTAGAAAAAAACCCCCTTTTACTTCATTTGTGTTTTCAAAAAAGTAGCAAGAAAAAAAAATTTTGA